>JARHVA010000381.1:5705000-5742622 GCA_037957365.1 Torreya grandis | reverse complement strand
ATTTATGAGACAAAATAGGAGTTGGATGCTCTAGGTATGGGATGAGATATTCCCCCCTCAAAATGGGAACCAATAGAGGAGAATCTAAAATTAGGTACTAATTTGATAGGTAGTTAATAGACGGGTAGATGTTGAGTGCAAATGTGGTAACTTTGTTGATTACATATAAATTACTACTAGTGATAGTTGACATAATCAATAATGGGTAAAGTCAAGGAGGACTTGGATAGAAATAACTAGACCATAGCTTGTAATTGATAGTTAATGGGGTTAAAATGATCAAAATTGTCACTCCAATGGTCTATGTGATCTAGGTATTCAAGGTAGGAAGTGCTCATGGAAAACAAAATAGGTTATAGGTGATAGAACTAACAAGGTCATGATCCAAAAATACTTGATATACATGTGTGCATATAATAACCAACTAAAGCATGCTAGCATAAGTAAGAAAAATGAGCAAGGAAAGGTTTGCTCAAAAAGGTCATTAGTCAAGGAGATATTTATGATCTCTAGTCAGAGTCATCATGGGTGGAAATTTAAGTGATTTTTAAGGTTGGTTGTCATAGGTGGGAAGATATATGTGATCTCCAAGGTACCCCATAAGGAGTCCATGTGAACCACTAAAGGCATGTAATTAGGGTGATTTTTCAAAGAGTGGTAGTTGAGGTTGGAAACTCTAATTTTAAGGTTTCTGACATCAGTTAGGTCACCGATGTTGGTAGGAAATATGTTGACATTGATCAGGTCATCGATGGTGGTAAGTAATATGCTGACATCAGTGGCCTAGGGTAAGATTACTACTATTGATGAGTGACCAAACCTGACAAAAGGGGTTTGGTGGCCCACAAAAATTCATTTGTGACATTATATTGGATGAAACTAGAGCTTTGAGTGTCATGCGACATAAAACATCCAAAGTTTATCCTATTGTGGTGAGGTGGTGAGAGGTGATTGGTTGAGAAGAGTGTGAGATTTAGTGCTTGGTAAGCCACAATTTGACCAAGGGAGTGTTGGTGTGGATGGAGATGGTAGAGGGACAATGGGACCTAGTTGAAGGCACTCCATAATAGGTATTAGCCATTCTATCCTGGAGGAGATGGAGAGATGAGGTAGGAAGTGGCTTGAGTTTATTGTTTTTAAATTTAGGTTTTGATCAAAATTTGTTAGTTAGGTTAATGTGAGTGTGTGGGAGGGGATAGAGGGTAATTAAGGGGGGATTGGATGGGGTAAGGGTAGGTTTGGGTGGATTTGTGGGGAGTTTTAGGGTAGTTTTTAGGAAAAAACCTAAATTTGGGTGCAAACTATTTGACCCTAGGGTTGAACCAATCATCAACGTTGACTAGTGTGCTGACATTGGGCAATGACTAGTGTTAATGTTGGATGGAAATTGGAATCAATGTCATCATATAATACTAAAATTAGTCAAAATATAATTGATGTCAATCACTAAAAAACCTAAAATGTCAAGTTAAGAGGAGTTAGGGCCAATTGTGCATCCCTAGTTGAATATGTGTAAATGTGTTAGTAGGCTATCATAATGGCTAAGCTAGCCTCAGAAGACCCCATGTCAACTGAGTGCTACCTACATATCCCTAATCTACATAAGTCTAATTAGAACCTCAAGCCAATGTAGTTCTCCTAAAGGTAAGGGAAAAAGGGGTGAGATGTGGGTTAAAATTGTCAAGGCAAGTGGTTTGGAAAAAGTACATTGAAATAGGCCATAGAACATAGGGTTTTTAAAATATAGGCCATTAAGCCTAGGGTGTAAGATATATGCCATGGGGCCTATAGGTTTAGAATATGATGATTGGCCTAGGGTTTAAAATATAGGCCATGGGGCCTTGAGTTTAAGAATAGTCTGATTGGCATAGGTTTGGAGATATAAGTTGTGGGGCCTAGAGTTTAAGTGGGTGAATGGGCTAGATATTTAGGTGGGTAGATGACCAAGCTAGCCTTAGAAGACCTTGTGTCAACTGAGTGCTACCTACATATCCCAATTTAGGGATTTAAGCCAATGTAGTTCTCCTAAAGGAAAAGGGATTAAAAAAGGAAGTTTATAACTTAAGGTATATGGATTGATGGAGTGATTTTGTGTGTGTAGATGCAAGCTAGGTAGGAGTTGACATTACAAGTTTGACTACCTACATTGCTGACAAAGATGAGGAGGGATGTCACCATGAATGAGTTGAAATATATGGTATCTATAGGGTTAAGAGGAGTATGATGATATTATAGAGTTACATGAGATGTTAGCTTGATGGCAGCTTTGACAAAGATGTGGGATCACACCACCAACACCTTCCATCTATGTATCGAAGAGTTGATAGTGACATAAGAGGATGTATATAGGATTTAATAGTTACCACTCTAGGATGAGGATCTCTTCACATGTTAAAGGGAGGATCATGATATTCATATGTCCACATTATTTGGGGAGCATGTTAGTGAGGTGACCTATCATTCGATGAGATTTGCATGTGAGCTATTGTACACTACTGATGAGGAGCATCACCACCTAATTATCCTAATGATGATATGCATTAAAGTGTATGAACTACCTAACATGGATGGATGAAGATTCCCTATTATGATGACCAAAGTTTTGGCATAAATGTTTGAGCAATGAATAGTCTTTACATGGGGACCAACTTTTCTTGCATAGTTATACAAGGAGTTATGGGGTGTGAGGTTGTGATAGTGATACAATCTTTGTGTTGATAATTTAATTAAATGTTGGTAATACAAGAACATTGTGGGACATAACCACTAGGGCTACCATTCATGATTTCAATCAGTTTTAGGGTTGGTTTTAGACAATGGAGAGATAACATGGCACATACATGAGTAGATGAAATTGTATAGGATATTGATTATTATAGGTAGATAATGGATGGATTTATTCCATTAGATATTGTTTATATGCCCTACTTGACATATCCTACATTTAGAGGATAGGTAGAGTAGCTTGTAGGCTTATAGAGTATAATATGGGTTAGGGAGAGGTGAGCTCAAGAGTTAGAGAGGATACCTATGGTCAAGTTTAGGAGAAAGTTTAGGTTATTATAGGATATACCTCTTAATTTTACTTGATATAGGAGAGATGATATAGAGGTACCCATTCTATTTCCCTAGGAGATAGATGGTCCAAATTTTGAGGAGCTACCAGGAGGCCCAAGTGTGATAGATCTAGGGTGTATAGTAGCTTATCGAGCATGGTGGGTAGGTTTTCACCTTATGATTTTGAGGAAACCACGACCAAATTTATAAATATTTGAGAGAGAGAGAGGGATGTATCTGTGTAGGCATAAGATTTAGTGTAGGTATAAGTTTTGGTCTTACAAGGACATGTGACTACACTACATGCCTAGCTGATTACAACACATACATAGGTTTTGGTTCTATAGGGATAGGTGATGACATTAGAGGGACAAGTTATTATTATAAAAATAGAGAGAGATGGTTTGAGAGTATAAATGTAGGCTCCCCACCTCCTCCACCATAGGGACTAGTAAAGGATCCACTATACACACCACCACAGGGTCCTACAATAGGTTTGATGGGTCCATCATAGACTGTGCCACTGGTGAGGTACAACACTACTTTAGATGAGATTGCATACTATGAGAAATCCATTAGGTAGTTCCTATATATTTCAAGGTATTTTATGGAGAGAGAGTAGGAGAGATCGAAGAGATGCACCATGACCTCTAGTTTACATAGACACAGACAGGCAGAGGGTGGTGATGATACTTCCTCTTCATGACCATGGCCATAGCCTTTAGTATTTTGAGGACTAGATGTATTGTGATTTTTTTAATATATATTCTAGCTTTCAAGCCAAAGTTGAGATATGTATTTTGAGAGAGAGACAATACTGATATGATTTATTGATATATATTCATATTCAATAAATATATATATATATATATATATATATATATATATATATATATATATATGAGATTTTGGTATTGTGAATGTTGTGATGTTATAATGATGTTATATTATGTACGAGGTTTATGTGATGTTATTTGTGGTTATGTTAATGATACTTAGTGTGTTATGCTAGCTTTTCCCATATTCGTGATGGTACATGCATAGTTAAGTAGTTGGTTTCATTGCTAAATTTTTCCATATATGTGGTGATGTATGATAAAAATGATTTATTTGATTTCATATTTTCTTGATTTATTATTGTTTAGAGAAGCTATGTTGGTTGCATTTCACATGAGGTTGTATGAAATAAATTAGTTAGAAAATGGTTTATTAGTATTAGTAAAGTGTGATGATTGAAGAATGTATTGTTAATACACCATGATGTTCATTGATATTGTTTAACATCATTACTTGAAATGGAGATGTAAGTAATAATATTCTTAAACACATAAATTTAATATGTAAGAATAGAGATTTGTAGGTAGATGAGAAGTTAAGCAAATATTATTATGAGATGCCACCTTAAAAGAGAAATCATCATGTGATAGAAAAGAAATGGATGTGATGTTCTTACATTGGTGAGGACCATAACAACCATATGAATAGGCACAAGAGTACAAGCCTTATTCATGCATTGCAGTATCGACCATTCATTTGGTATAAAAATGTCATGATCACTTTATATCAAGTGAGTTCAAAGTCCCTTGATTGTGAGGGAGTAAGAGGGAAATTTTTTAAAAGGAATTAGGATGTTTGGGTAGTATAACCTTCCTAGTGGGGATGTTATGCCCCTTTTATAGGTGATCTAAGAGATACCATAGGCAATTTCATGACTAAAGTTTTTTGTTTCTTTTTCTTGTGTAGGCTGATTAATGCAAGAAGCCTTCATTGGGATATTGTTGGTGCCTTGAGGTCATGCAAAGTTGATCAATGTGGGAATATTCTAAGTCATTATTTTCTTGATAACAAATCTTGGCTTAGCCATCCTTCAAGGGAGTGGTATAAGCTTGTTTTTTTAAATAGATTTTAATAGCTATCCTTCTAGGGAGCAATCTATTTATAGTAGCAATGAGAAGTTATGTAGATGTATTTCAAGGGAGTAGTCTAAGTTGATAATCATGACCTGAGAGATAATAATTTCTATATATATCCTAATATATATATATATATATATATATGTATATATATATATATGTATATATATATATGTATATATATATATATATGTATATATATATATATGTATATATATATATATATATATATATATATATATATATATATATGCATACATACACATACATACATACATATGATTTAAGTCATGGATAAGACTATATAGGCTTAGAGGTTTTTATTTATGAGGGAAAAACCATAACACTTGGAAGGTTAATTAAGTGTGTAGGAACAAGGGTTAAGAAGAAGGGAGGTGAATGTAATAGGGTTGCTCAAGGGATGATCTCAAGTTAGACACAAAGTAAAGTGTCACTTGATTAACAAAAGAATGGTCATAGGTGCAAAGCATTTAAAGGCTTGGGTTCTAGCTTACCTTCAAGAGAAGACAAGTGATAAGTTCTTGAGACATAATTATGATTAATGATGTAGGGTCCAAGCCAATTAGGAGTAAATTTAACCCATTTGCTTTTCTCCATGTTCATCACATGTTAATTTTCCTTTAAGATGAGATCTCTGATATTGAAATCTCACTCCTTGAGGTTTTTATTGTAATCATATTTGATATGGTCTTGATAGAATTGGAGGTGATTGAATACTAATAGAAGACATTCATCGAGTAGCTCATGTTGGGCCAAATGTTCTTAGTTAAAGTCATCATTAGTAAGGATGTCTTGTAGAGAGATGAGAAGAGAAGGAATTTGGACCTCAAAAGGCAAGACTGATTCCATCCCATAGACCAATGAAAAAGGTGTATCACCTATAGGGATTCAAATGCTAGTGCGGTAAGCCCATAAGGTGAAGGGGATGTGTGTATGACAATCCCTACTAGCATCATTGACTACCTTCATGAGGATTTTGGTTAAGGTTTTGTTAGATCTTCTACCTATCCATTTGCTTATGGATAGTACAATGATGAGAAGATTAATTTGATACCAAAAGAATCATAGAGTTCTTGGGTAGTCTTTTTATTGAAATATTTTTCATTGTCTATAATAATCTTATGGGGGACATGTAAATGGTAGATGATGTGATGATTGATTTAGTTGACAATATTGTCAACCTTAGTAGAGATGAGAGGAATGGCCTCGACCTACTTGGTGAAATATTCAGTAGCCATAATGATAGAATGATGGTGGAGAGATGAATGAGGGTTAATCTCATTGATTAGATCCAAAACCCATTGTGGAAAGGGCCAAAAGTCTATGGCAACTTATAAGGCATGACTTGGAGTGTGAAGGAGAGCATTTTGTTGATATTTGACATAACACTGAATGTAATTTTGATAGTCTTGGTTGAGTGTCATACAATAGTAGCCAAGTTGAAGGATGAATTAGGAAATTGAATTCCCACTAAAATGTCCACCACAAATCCCATCGTGGACTTCCTTAATGGTGAAGGGGATTTCAGCATGAGTGAGGCATCTAAGGAGGAGACCATCAAAGCCTAATTTGTAGAGAAGGCCCCCAAAAATAGTGTAGTGAGTAGTGATTTTAATGAAAGCACATTTACCATTAATTGAAAGGTCTGATGGAATGATAACATAAGTGAGATAGTCAACAAGATATTTGTACCAGACATCATGTAGATTAGAGTCAACATTGCCCACAAATAGGATGTTAGTTGACACATAAGAGGGCAATGTGAGGTGATGCATGGTGACATAAATTTTAGAAGAAGAGGATGAGGATGGAATGTGTGAGGAAAGGGAAGCCATCGTGTTAGTAAACTTGTTTGTAGATTGAGGAATAGTCTACAGGAGGTAGTATAACATATTTATATGATGTTTATATCATTGTAGAATTTTACTTTTGTAGAGGTAGGAATCATTAACCTAATTAATCACTAGCTAGGAATCACCAGAGATGCCAATTGATTTGATGCCTAAGAAAATGGTAGTTTGAAGCCCTAAGACCAAAGCTTCATATTCAGCCATATTGTTATTACATTCAAAATCTAGTTTAAATGACAAAGGCATAGGCTCATGATCAAAAGGATGAGGATGACCCTCATACCCCCACCAAATTGACATTTAGACCCATCAATTAACATCATAATTTGATAGGAGATATCATTGGTGGATAGCACTGTGATAGACTCATTGGGGAATTCAAGGTTAAAAGGCTGGTTATCAGATAAAGGGGCATTGGCTAACTAGTCAATAATTATTTTCCCCTTGATATACTTTTTTTGGATGAATTCCAAGTCAAACTCAGCAGGGAACATGAGCCAATGAGCCATACATTGGTTTTGGTATAGCTTGGAATACATGTATTTGAGAGGGTTAATATGGGTGACAACATAGGTTTTGTGATTTAAAATGTAATAGAAAATTTTGGAAGCTGTGAAGACTAATGCGAGGCAAAGCTTTTTAGTATGAGTATAACAAGTTTCATAATCAATAAACATTTGACTTATGTAGTAAACAAGTTGATCTTTATGTTGATTATCTTGATGTGAAATCATAACACCCAAGGAATGGTCTATTGCAAAAATGTAGAGATAGAAAGGCTGGTCTTCTTTAGGGGGAATAAGAACTAGTTGGGAAAGGAGATACCCTTTATGTGCATCATAGGCTTTTTTACAATCCATGTTCCAATGTAAGGAGATATAATTTTAAGTGGATGATGAAAAGGTTGAAATCAATCTAAAAATTGAGAGATGAAACTATGGATTGAATAAAGTTTGCCTTGTAAGTTGTGGAGTTGCTTGAGATTTGTGGGTGAAGGCATTTCTAGTATTGCCTAAACCTTAGGAGGGTTGACCTCGATACCATGAAGGGAGACAATGAAGCCTAAAAGCTTACCTGAAAGGACCCCAAAGATGTATTTCTTTGGATTTAGTCAAAAATTATATTAGAGGATACAAGTGAATATTATTTTGAGAATTTCCAAGTGATCCTGGAGATGTTTAGACTTTCCAAGTAAGTTATCCATAGTCTTACATAATTTTATGTAAGTCATGGTGTATTGGTAGGTAGCGCCAGCATTCTTAAGGTTGAAAGGCATGAATTAGTAATAGAAAGTTCCCCATGGGGTGATGAAATAGGTCTTGTGTTGATCTTTAAGATCAATCAGGATTTGATTGTAGCCCAAAAACCCATCCATAAGAGATAACATCTCATGGCCAGTTATTAGATCAATAAGTTGATTGATGCTTAGCAAAGGAAATTCATTCTTTGGACAAGCAAGGTTTAGATCATAGTATTCAATGAAAATGTAGATTCTCCCTATCACTTTTGTGATAGGGATGCTATTGGAAATCCATGGTGGATAGTTAATGGGTTGAATAAAGTTAATAGAGAGGAGGCATAGGAGCTCTTCTTTGATAAAGAGAGCAATAAAAGAGTTCATCTTATGAAGCTTCTACTTAATAAGTTTAGCATCACAATTGGTTACAATATTATGGGTGATGATAGAGGGGTCAATACTAGGCATGTCATGATAATACCAAGCAAATGATTTGCTATGATTAGAGAGGAAAGTGGTATAATTAGCTTGTTCAAGGGAATCTAAATATTGGCCAATCTTGAGGATTTAGGGGTTATCTGGAGAGGGTAAATTAATATCAATGGTTGATTCATTTAATATAGTTTGCATTTTGTAATGAAGTGATCATTAGATATAGAAATTGTCTGTACCCATGTAGGTGAGAATAACATCATCATCCTGAGATTAGATAGTGTTAATAGTATGAGAGTCTTCATCAATCATTTTAGGTTGAATGAGAGGAAGCGACCTTGTTTCCTCACCTAGATGATAGGTTAGGGGTCCTAAATGAATGGAATTTATTGAATAAAAATTAGGATATATTAATACCTTCAATTCTATGGGTGATGGAAAGGGAAGAGGAGAGCATGGAGAAGGAGAAAGTGGCTCCTCGATATGAGAGACCTTATTGGGTTTTTTTTGTTCATCAAAACCCATACCATATTGATTTTCGGCATATTTGATGGTCTTGTTGGTGGGATATTCAATGGGTGTATGAGAACCCTACTTATAGTGACCTAACTTGAATCCTTTCTAGGTGCACCTATAAAGATATGTGTGAGCAAAACTAGGTTTGCCTCGAAAGAAGTCACAGGTAAAAGGTTATGGTGAAGAAGAGGTATTTTTGATAATAGGAGCCTGATCGATTCCCACATATATGAGATTAGTTAAAAGGTTAGGGGGACCTTCCTAATATGGGAATCATAATTTGGGTGTATGTGAAGTTTTTCATATTCTTTTGGAGTATGAAACATGTCAAGTGTCAACAAGTGATATTCTCTAAGTGAAAGGCATTTGAAAGTGTCTTCCATGGGGTCCTTATCAAGAATTTGTGTTACTAGTATCTGAGTAACTAAGGTAGTCGAGATTGTTGAGGCTTCAATGGTATAATGCATAAAGGAAGATGTTTTTAATGTAATGAGGACATCATTGGGATTATAAGTCATGTTGCATGTTTTGAAAGGAGGTGGGTAAGTGGGAATAACATGTACTTACCCATCATGCTCAAATTTGACACAATAGTGTAAAGTCAAGGGTACACATGCCATGGCATGTAGCCAAGGTTGTCTAAGAAATATGTTATATTAGAAATCTCCTTTGATAACATAGAAGAGTTTAAGCATTGTGTGAAGACCTACATAGATATGCAAGACTACAATACCCACATAGTCACTATAGTATCATTGAAGGAATGTACTATCACATCAAACTGTGACACATAATTATTAGGAAGTGATAGTTGTTTGTAAGCATGAGTGGAGATAATATTAATAGTAGTACCTACATTGATCATGACACTCTTAACATGAGTTTGATTAATATATGCGATGATAAAAAGTGCAGGGTCCTGGTCTCCAAAGTGAAGAGCTAGAATTTTTGAATCATTGAAGGAAACTAAGGCAATATTATTAAGAGAATCTACCAAAGCAACAAGAGGTTGAGGATCATCAGGTTGTACATCAATATATTGTGAAGCCTTGATCAAGGATTAGTGGTGCTAATATGAGTTTTAGATTAACTCATATAAAGACATATTTATAGGGGTTTGGTGAATTTATTTTACCATTGAGTCTTGAATGACTTATGAAGATGTGGGTTGGGGAGAACCAAGAATAGAGATCTTAGGATTTGGTGGAGGAGTATATTTTGAGAATGGATGAGCCCAAGGGGTGGTGTGATTTTTCTTACCTTTATCATTTTTATTTTGAGACTATGTGGCCACATTAACTATGTTGATTTGGAGCACATGTAGAGGTCGTAGAGGAGGCACAACCTCATCATTGGTCTTGGACTCATGCAAGGTGGTAGGTAAAGTTTGAGATGGAACTAGTAGAATAACTATGAGTTTAGAAAGAAGATTCATAATGAAAAGGTTTTTCATATAAAAGTGTTGTGGAAGAATAGTTGTGAGAGCTTTATATCTTTTTGTATCATGTCCAGACGAGAAATGATATAAACAAACTTGTGTGTCATCAAACCAAGATGGTGTTGGTCTGAGAGGCTGATAAGGCTTGATCAAAGGAAGGGTTATGGTGGAGGATTGAAAAAATTATCATAGGAGAGAGGCTTGAGAGCTTGGTAGTGGGCTAAAACTTGTCACAATAAAGGTGGATACCTTCTTTGATTTAGGAGGCATAGATATGGTTTTACATGTCAACTTTTTAGGTGAAGGCCTAGCCACTAGTTTTGTTGACACCTTTTTAGTTATAGGTGTCAAGATGTTGGATGTGTCAGGGCTGCTAAGTGGTAGAGGCAAAAGAGGAGGTAGCTTTGTCTTTTATCCTACTTGGAAAGAGAACACTCTAATTAAAGTGGAAGGATGGGGTCCCAAGATCAAAGGCAAAGTTGAGGGTGGAAGAGGAGTGGAATGATGAGGTCTAGGAAGCTTAACATTCTTCCTTGGTTCAGGCGATAGAGCTCCAACTCATGGTTGAATATTCAAATCTACCTTTCCCTATGGATGAATTAGATTAGACATCAAGTGAACACCCATAGATCTAATTTTCTTTAGTGTAGCTTATGCCCATGATGGTGATGGTTCTAATGTAGAGGGTTGTGCTTTTGATGGTCCATGAAAACAAGTTTTATCTTTATCAAAATTTTTGGGATAAATATTAGTGAAAGGATTGGTGGTAGAGGACAACATTTGTTGTGTAGGATAGGGAGTTTTAAGTCAGTCCCAAAATGCTGAGTGGTCTAGCTTCTTAGAATCAAGAAAGTCTAAATTTATGACCAAAAATGAGAAGGGTTTAGATGAATTTATCATAGGCCTTATAGTTTCTTATAAAGAAGACTTAATTGATTTAGAAAGAGGGAAGGTTTTGGATTCTATTGTTTCAGGATAAAGATGAGTAAGAACTATAACTGAGTTTTCTTCAACTGAGGCAAGAGACGAGGCATGATCCTCCTCAAGTGGGGAAGGAACTGGTGAAGTTAGTTATTATAATGGATAAAGAATGGGTATTATTGATTCCCCTACACATGGATGAGGAGTAGGCAAGGTGTGCTCTTATATTGGTAGGAGGAGGGGTAAAATTGGTTTGATGGGTGCAGGCACAATAGGACCTTCGATTAGTGTAGGGATAGATAATGCAGACTCTATATGAAAAAGGGGAGTAGATGGTGCACTATACTCCATTGGTGGAGGAGAAGTAGGTGAAGAAGGATCTTCAAGAGGGTAGAGCATAATAATGATGCTCCCCTCAACATGCGGATGGGGAATGGGCATGGCATGCTCTTCTAAAGGTAGGTGAATAAGAAAAACAGGTACAAGAGGAATAAACATTGTGGGTTCCTCGCATGGTAAAAGGATAGGTAGAGGAGGCCCTTTCACACATGGGAGAGGGATGGGTGAAACATGATCCTCTACTCATGGAAGAGGAATAGGTAAAATATGATCCTCTAGTTGTGGGAGAGGTTGGACCAAAGGTAAAGAGAAGACCATATTAACCATATGAATATTATGATCAGGTGAGTTGTCAATTACATCCTAAACATTTGTTTGACTGAGTGAATGGTTATGAAAAGGTTTTTTGAACACATCCATGCTTTGGTTAGAAAGCATGTTAGGGTTATCTAAGATAAGCTTACCTTTATCAAGCATATCTTGAATAATGTTTTTGAATGTTTTACAATTGTTAGAACTATGGATTTTAACTTGATGATAGCCACAAAACTCATCCTCCTTGTACCATGTTGGGATAGGATGGGAGGGATAAAATTGTATATGAGGTCCAAAATGGAAGTATACGACTCTCTAATAGGAGTGTATTGTCTTTGTTCATATCATTGTTAAAATTATTTGGTCAGATTTTGTGAGGTTGATGGCCTAGTTTGGCTGACTATGGTAGAAGAAGCGAATTTAATCACCATGACATTAGCAGAGCCTTTTAACTTTTTATTAGAAGAAGAGGGTTTAGAGGAAGAGTCATTAGGTTTGGAGTTGGTATTTTTACTATGCAACTTAACCCTATCTTCATTTATAGCCCGAATCTCTAACTTTCATGCCATTGTAAAAGCTTCATCAAATGTGTAAAAAGTCTAGATGTGGAGGGTAGAAGAGATGTGTTTGGCACATGCTCTTGAGAAAATATTGGTAAACTAATATTGAGGTAAAGAAAATGAGACCTAATTTATTAAACCTCTCCAATAAGTGACAAATTTAGTATATACTCATCATCAAACTATCTAATGGAATAAAGGTCCGTAATAGAGACCTTTTTAAAAATATTTATAGAGAAGTGGTCAAGGAATATTTGAGCAAGTTGGGTAAATGAGAAAATGGAGTGCTAGGTTATAGAACTATACCAATCCAAGGTAACACCCAAAAGAGATAGGGAAAGTGAAAATAAGTAATGTATCATCATGCCCTATTAGGTAACAAGCATATTAAAATGCTTGCAAGTGCTTTTGTGGATCCTCCTTACTCTAAAAATGAGTAAATTTAGGGAGTTCCCACTAACTTGGGTAGGGTCTAATAGGTACAAAAGGATGGATGGGTTCATTACATATTTGATCATAAGATATAACATTCTTTGAATTAGACACAAATGTTTCTAGGTTAGACATCTTATCCATCAACATCTTGATGAGATCGGGAGGAGGATTGGTGTGAGGAGCACACCCTAAGTTATAGGGTACTTGAAGGGAGTTAGAGGTGGGATATGACACACCTTGTGCTGGTAGTGTAGATGTAACATATTGGTAATTAGTCATGGGTTGAGGGGAAAGAATGAAAGAGGCTTGTCCTATGGGGTTAGAAACAATGCCTTAATTGGGTGCTATCACCATAGGTTAGGTTACTAGCATAGTTACATGGGTTACATGATGAGTTTCAAATCTTTTAATTATGGGTGAAAGGGTTGATGGGATGGGCACTACCAAGTTTTGAAATGGTGTTTGAATTGAGTGGGTTAGTTATGGCTATGAGACTAAGGGAGACACTACAAAAGTTGGGTTAAGAAGATGAGACTAAGCAATTGGGGTGGTTGAATTTTGAGGGTTATTGATGGTTGGGTCACTTGTTAAAGTAGTGGTTTGGGTGACCATAGATAGAATGGTGGAAACCATTGAGACTACAGTTATCTCCATCAAGGAATTTGGTATGCCATAAAGGGGATCTCCCATAGTGTTATGGGTTTGACTCATAGCAAGATAATGTTGAAGGGATACAGTGTTATGATCAATAAATTTTATGAAGTCAAGATCTCCTTCAGGTACAAGTAGGATTTGGTTAGGACTGGTAGTCACAGGGTTATTCTCTATAGCTGAAGTATACTCTATGGTAAAATTAGAAAGGAGAGGGGAAGGTGGGAGTGGTTGCTAGCTTGCATAATTGGTAAGAATTTTGGCTTGGCTATGCATTAAGACCATGATAAAGGGATAAAGGTAGGCCTTAGACTCTGTATTAGTGATAGAGCCTTAAAAAACTAGGTTTGAGTGCAGGTAGGTAGGTAATTTTAGCTTGATGTTTTAAGCAAGCTAAAAATTATTAAAAACACACAGTCACTAATATCGGTTATGTGACTGATACTGGTGGTTAACAAGGCCACTAACATTGGTTGTCTTATTGATGTTAGTTACTGTGAAATCCAAAAATTCAAAAAATCTAAGGTTTTGGCAACCTAGAAGTGAAATATGTGTATAACAAAGGATACAATAGGTCTATGTAAGGATAAAAGACACACAAAAAATTAGAAACCGGAGGTTAATAGAATTTGAGAGATAGAAATTCCTAGATTCTATGAATTGATAAAGGAAACATCATCACTAACTCAAAAATTAAGAAGAGAAAAGGAATTAGAAAAGGAACATGCAACCACTAAACATTAACTCCTAGGAATTAATTTTAGTCTCTTGATGGCTTATGCCTTAAAAAGTGTGAGAGTAAAATTGGTTTGTGAAATAGGTACTAGATGAGTAGTCTAAGGATGGTTCTAGGTTAGTTTCGATGCTCAATGAAAACTTATATCAGATTGGGTATGTGGTTTGTTATAGGGGCTTGCTCCCCATAATTCATAGTCTTGTAGTTGATTTGGGCTTCTTAACCAAAATATACCTCCTGTCTAAAGTTTATACTCTGTCAGAGAATGGAGTGGGTCCTCTCCTTGGTGGTAAAACCCAAGTGAGATCATTGGGTAGGGTAAGGTCATCTAATGGGTGATGAAATCCCAATAGGCCTTATCTCAAGTGAGTTTATATGTTTAATTTTGTGAGAGTGATCTGGTTGTGTAACAGTTGTGTTTTGTGATTTATTCATGATGCTTTATTTAACAAGGTGAGCTAAATGCAACAAGCAAAATAATGAAATGCAATGAGTTTTAAACCCAAATAAAAAATGTTTAAATTCAAATGAAAATAATGGTGAATAGGAGAAGAGGATGAATTTCACTATCCTAATGCTCAAAAGAGGTAGACAAAAGAAGGCATTCTTTTTATTTTTTAGGAAAATAATGAATTTATTATAGAGGCAAAAGAATAGGAGAATGATAAGGAAGGAAAATTTTAGTTGTTTCCTTAAACAAAAAATAAAGAGTTCAAAATTTCATTTTTGTGAAAGATAAAGAGAGAAAGTGCAAGGAATGAAAATTTCACTATGGTGCACCTATATGAATAGCTAGATAGGTAATGAACTCAGGAAAACTCCAAGGTCCCATAGAGTGTGCCAAAATGCTTCACTACATTTTAAGCTTATTTTATATTTAAAGAGAGAAAGAAACATAAAAGAAAGAGAGTTAGGGATAAGTGATTAAAAACTTAGATAAGTGCACACCATTATATATTTTGTAGATTCCCTTATTTTTCTATGGAAGAAGACACCTGTAAATAAGAAAACACTACACAAAATAGCTATTAGTGGAGATATGTGCAGACTACCAAGCTATGCGCTTGTTCTAGGAAGTGTGAAACTTCCTTGAGATGACAATCCACAATTTTAAAATAAAGTTTAAAATGAGAGAGAGAGAGAGAGAGAGAGAGAGAGAGAGAGAGAGAGAGAGAGAGAGAGAGAGAGAGAGAGAGAGAGAGAGAGAGAGAGAGAGAGAGAGAGAGAGAGATTTGTGATGTTATAGGTTTGAGTGTAGTAGAAGATAATACAGTGTAGGTTGATAAGTTAGGTCTATGTTTTGGGAATGTTTTAAGGTGATTTTGATGTTGCTAGTTCAAAAACACAATAATTTACATTAGTTAAAGGATTGATGTCGATTGGGGTCGTAGTATTAGAATGAATTAGAGAAGGCTTTTTTAGGAGGGAGAATGAGAGTATGGTTAGGTTGTGAGGTTGGGAAGAGTCATAAGGAGGTGGGTAAGACTTAGGTGAGTCTGGATAGAGGGTTGGTATGATGGGGTAGATAAAAGTGGGTGGGGAAATTTACAACTCCTCCATGAAAGGAGTAAGGGTTTGTGAAACAATAAATAGTATAATGTAAATCAATTATAAAATTACTATTTAAAGACTTACAAAACATTGAGATATACTTAGTTGGTGAAATAGGTGAACTATGAATGCCAGATAGATGATTTTGATGAGGCTTGGTGAACCAATGGATGAACAAACAAGACAAGAATGTGTTATTGGTCCTCAAAAGTTTAGGCTCTATGCAATGTATCAATTCCTGATCTAGATCAATTTATGTAAAGTAATGACAAGCTTAGATGTTGAAACTAAATGTAGGATGCTCTGATTGCTAAAAACTTGTGCATGAATTCTTGATTTTTGTGACTTGAATACCAACTTATAATTTTTCTTAAGTAACCGATTTTGGTGATCTCGTTGATGTTGGTTGAGGGTTGATCGATGCCAGTGAAATGAGAATAGGTAAAAGGGCTATTTTTATCTCACTTTTGATTTCTTATTTTGTCAAGTGTGGTGTCTGTTAGAAAATGGTAAAAATATGAGGCTATGAGGAATGTAGTTAGTTTAGAATTTACGTTAAGGGTGAGAATAAGTCATAGGTAGTTAGGATTAGAAGACTAAGTCTCAAGGTGACTCAGAGGGTAAGAATTAGTCTTAGGATGAAGTGGCCAAGTGAGGTGGCATAAGTGGGTTTTAATTAACTTAATTAAATATTTTAAGGTGAAAACATGGGTTAGGAGGGTTAATTATTAAAAGGGGATCAAGGGAGGTTTTTAAATATGGAGTCACATAAGTGTGTGATGTAATTCTGGTGTCTATGGTACTCATAAAACATCATGCAACCAATGTGCTCAAAGACTATCATACATAGTTAGCTAGGTGAGCTATGCAAGGTTCGTAATCACATCCACGGAGTTATGACTATGTTTTTGAAAGGTTGAATACATTATCATGGTATGAATAATTATTAAATCCTTCCAATTGATATAAGAATGACTATTACAATCAATATAGTACTTCTACATAATCTCCTACCATTAATGCACATATATAAGTGCTCTCATGGAGAAAATTATGTTGTGAAAGAGCATTGCACTGAATAGGGTCTTATAAAATTAAAGGAGTCTATTTTGAATTTTTGATAAGAGTTTGAAACTCATAAAAGGTCATAAACATGCACATTGTCCACACTTGGACTTTGTTTCTTGTATATGAAAATGACCACCTACAAGTGGCACTAATAGAGAGCTGAGGAACTATTTTGGAGAGGTTAGAACATGATTGAACCCTTTATTGAAGTTTAGATATGTAAAAAATATCATGGTAACTATGTTGGATCATTGAGAAATCAATCTGTCTTTATATTTATGAGAAAAGTGAATGACTATGCGTTCAGGGAATAAGCCCCTAAAAGATAAACATAGAGTTCTAGGCCCTTCCTTGAGGTTTATCATACAAGGTTGCATTGATTTAAAAGACCTCCAAGTATACTTGTATTCAATCTCCCATAGAGGCCTATAAATGTTCAAAAGAAGAGACGTGTTTGAGTTGAGGAGAGTGGTTTTAAAAAACCCTCAAGTTTTCTTTTTTGAACACTAAAATTCCATAGTTTTATCTACAACAAGATGAGTTAATAATAGTTTTAGGCCTAATGAGTGGATTTGATGTTTAAGATTAGGATTAGGATGTCTTGTTTCACTAAGGAACATATAATTCCCATGGAAAAGAATCAAAGAGTTAATATAAGAGTATTTTTCATTTGCCAAGGATGAGTCAGTCCGTACAAATGGCATAGGCTTAGTCACCTATATTCAACCAAAGGTGAAAGTTTGAGAAGGTGTTTATTTCTTGTGAAATTAAAGCATAGTAACCTTGGAGAATTATGTGGAACTTGTTGAGAATAAATACCATCAGGATGGGTTGATATATTATGTTTTAGGCCTCATATACACCTACAGGTGTGCCTAAGTCCAAGATTATTTACCTACAATAGACTTTAACTCATATACATTCCATGAGAGAGGTTTAGGCATGGAGATACCTAAAATATTAATGAAGGATTATTTAAAATGACTCAAAAATAAATCAAGTGGATAATGGGTCATGTTTTATAGGTTCCAAGGTAATTTTTTATACATAAAACTCCTACTCTACCATGCACAGTGAACTGTAGCTGACAATGATCCAGTTGATGACTATCCTAGGTCTTTAGCATGGAAAATGCATAATATAAGTAAATGAAATAAATATGATATGGAATTTAAGGTTGAATAATAACTTATAATGAGTTAAGTAACTCCAAAAAGTGTGATTTACATCTAAAGGTGATGGAAAAATGTAGATAGGGTCAGCCTACCAGTTAGGCCAAATCGAGTAAGGATATGTTCCAAGGTGAAAGAATGAGTTATAAGGGTTTATTAATATTTTTAATGTTATAAAAAATTTGAAATTTATATTTCATGGGGATGTTATTCAAGGAGTAATAACATAGGACCTTTTCAAATGCAGTACACAACCTATACTCTAAACAATGCACATAGTTTACCTTCAAATAGTCTACCTTGGAGATATAAGGATTTTGGGGGTAAAATGGATTGATAAAAGGATAAAAATTGTCTTATAGTGTATAAATAACTTGGATAAACCTATAAAACTTTCAAAATATCTAAGTAAATAGGGGAAGTTCCCTCTATTTTATCTCAAACAAAGGGTACTTCCCTTTATGCATAAACTGGTAGTTTTGGAGAACAGAGATAAAAGGATAATTTAGGAAATATTTATACTTTTAAATAAGGTGTATAAATATTAAAAAAACTTAGTGAAATCATGTAAACATCTCATAGAGGGAAGAATCCCAACATGATGGTCTAAACCCTCAAACTTTTAGGTAGGCTTACTAGGCAAGATTTAGGTCTAGAGTTCAAATGAGAGGTCACCTTGAATTATAACATTATATAAGATTTATAAATAGTTATAACATGTTTATAGGATTAATTTGGATATTTATGAGCTATTTGAATGTATTTAAGTCACAAGGAAATCTAATTTTGGCTTAGAACCACATTGTGGCTTGTGTAAAGTAGTAAACAAGCTCGATAGGAGAGGTTTAGTTGCTTATATATATTTTGATGATTTTAATGGAGATCCAAAATGTTTATAGGTGTTATTATGGGTCATAAAAAACCATTTTGTGGCATTATTTTCCCTATCCAATGTCAAATATTCATGAACAAAGCTTAAAGGCAAAAATGGCCTAAATTGCAAACCCTTGGATAAGGATCCGATGAAGGAAATAAATATGGAAAGATACTATAATGGAATAGTTTACCAAAAATTATGCTTAAATATTGAAAAATACTCTCTCAATATCTTCACCATACTTTTGGACTGTACATAATTGTATGAATGGGGTATAAAACAAGGTATTTTTGACTGTTTTGTTCATTGTGTAGGTTCTAGGAGGTTTCAAAATATGAAATAAAATTTGAAAGGAATTTTGAGACTTAAGATAAATAAAAATTTCCATTTAATTCTTGTCAAAACTCCTAAGTTTTCCTACTAGATCTCTCATCTTAGCCAATCAAAACTGGCATAGTGAGCAAGATAGTGAGAAGTGTGAAAACTTCAAGTGGATGGATTTTTAAGGTGTGCTTGATGAATATAAGTCCATAAAGGGTATTTAAAAGTGTCATACACTCCCTTTTATGAATTTTCATGGAAAAATAATGCCTTTTTGGAACCCAAGTGAGAAAGGTGTGTGAAAGAGGAGTTTCTTTAACTTTAGGTAGTGATGGCTCACTTCCAAAAGATTCCAAACGATTAGGTATGCAAATAATTCATGGATAATCATGTATAAAAACCTTAAATCAAATTCAAATCATGAGACATATCCTTAATTATTTTTGTAATGTTCCAATAAGTTTGAATGATGAAGGTAGTTTTTTGAGCCAACAAAGGGAATTTAATTCCACATTTCAACAGTTTCATGACTTGGGGTGACACTTGTGATTCCTAAATTTATATGATTAATTTAAAATTACCTTATCATGCATAATTAACTAATTTTATAATCTTAAAAAGTGTCTTTTTTACCTTTGTACTTATTTATTCTCCTCTCTCTCTCTCTTAAGTTATATAAGAACTATCCATTTTGGCCTTTATAAATTATGCTCCACCTAAGTATGGTGAAGACCTACTAATTTACATACCATGGATCAATAAATAATATTTATTTTTACCTCTTTCATGACTATTCATAGTGTGTTTACTTGAATGATGGATCTTGCATAGTGATGACTATGGTTTCCTTAGTATTATTGTCTCATTCTCTCACCTATTTTTAGCTTCTTCTTGTAGGTCATGTGAAGTGTTTTATGATGTGTCAAGGTTGAGTGAGTTAGTATATTCAAATAGTGACATTATAGATCTCTTGTCTAGTCCTCCTAGCCTAAACATTCATCACAACCTCATAATGAAATATTGATGTGAGATGATTTAGATTAGAGAAGTGTATGTTTGGTTAGTCTCTTATTCTCATTTGTAATATGTAGTTGGTTGGTAGTCATCAATGAATTTGGTGTATCACCTCCCTTAGGATAGTTTAATTTTAGTTTTTTCTCCCTTTTCCCTCACAAACATAGGTGTAGTAGTGATCTACAAGTGGTACATTAAGAGAGTTATCCCTATCTAGAGATTCACCTCATTCTTAGGTTACCCATAGCCTAAAGGTGTTTTAATTATGACACTTGGATGAGGATAGATAAGACATCTCCTCAAAGGGTGAAAATATAAGTGACAATAGTTTTTGGCACACCTAAAGGACTCTTAGTCCAAAAAGTTAAAAGATTTTTGGTGTTATCTTTCAACCCATCAGCATTTGGAGGCATTTATCTAAGCATCAATGGTGAATCTAAAGTTACATCAACTAGTCAAGCAACCCAGGTATTAATTTTAAATATTGTTGATAATAATTCCTTATGTTCTTGCTTCATAATGATGTTCTATGGCTGAATTTGGTGTTGAGTTTTGTTTTACAGAAGTTGGTGTGGTTTATCAAGCTTTAGGCATTACCTATTAACCTTGTCATGATCCTTACCAGATCTAATATGATATTTACTAGCTCCAATATGATCCTTACTTGCTTTTTCATGAGTTGTATCAGTCTTATATATAGCCTTCCCAATATCTTGATCCTCCTGGTCAACCTAGTCACTTCTCTAATCAGTCCATTTCCACTTTCAATAAAACTCTCTTGGGCTATGAAAAGTACATGATAGAGATTGATACACTAAGGGGAAATCATAAAAATGTTACTATTTATCTAATTCATAAGGTGAGATATGCATTAGAGCTATTTAAAAGAGAGTGGGCACCTATTGAGTGAGCAAATTGGCAAAGGCTCATAAGTGAGATGCTATATGTAGGTGGCTTGATTGCATCATTGGAAGATAAGCTAAGATTTTATGAGGAGAAGCCTCACTAAGTATATTATACCTCATATATACCTCCCAAAGATTGTTATCAGTCCTACTTAACCCCTACTCATGATCCAATCAAGCTTATCAAAGTCATCTTTTTCCCAATCAACTAGAAGAGAGAGTTGGGAAGACAAACCTTGTTTTTGAAGTAAATATTGATAGGTAGATTAAGTCATAAAATAATAAGATTAAATAATCCATATCATCAACAAGGGAAGTGTAATTTGAGCCCTTATTTCCCTCTCCCATTACATCCCCACCTCATTAAGAGACCTCTATATATGAGATTCCAAGTTAGAGACAAGGTGGAGAATCCAAGACTAAGGAAATTCCAAGTTTCTTGAACACTTCATCCACTCCTCAAATTGCATCAATATATCAATAAGAGACTCCTAATACTAACATCCTAATCTAGAATATGGTAGTTTAATCATGGGGAAAGAAGGAGGATAGAAGTCTAGATAAAGAGTGTGAGGTTGAGAAAGACCTTGATCCTATACAAACCCCTCCTACCCTTCCTCAAGAGACTCCTTTTCTCCCATGTAAACCATATTTCACTCCTTATCCTCATGATTATTCCTATAAAATTCAAGAGATACTTTTCCAAGAGAACCTAGCCAAAACAATTTAAGAGTTAGAGTCAAGAATGAAATTGTTGAGTCAAGATGTGATGGAAGGTTTAGAGCCAAAACAAGATCCTATGCCTAAACACACCCCATATAACCTCCCTCAAGAGAGTGATCATGATGAATTAGATTTAAATGAATTGGTTATCAAATATAAGGAATAAAACCAAGCTATTTTAGCCCAAGGTCTACCGTCTCTTCCTCAAGAGTTTCCAATAGGATCCCTTACAATACATTCTCAATATGATTTTAAGTCCTATGTTCCACCTCTACCAACTAGTTCATCTTGTCCTCACCCCATCACCATTTTCCTTGATGGACCTATGATATGGTAACCTAAAGAGGATTAGTTGGTTGATAAAAATTTAGGACTCTTTTTTAAAGAAAATATAGCTCCTTGGTAGCCTCATTGGGCTAAGTCACCTAATTTTAAGATGCCTAGTCTTGAAATCACTAAGAAGGAGAAAGATATTTGATATATTAAATAACTTGAGAATAAAATTTAGGTTATGATAGTTAGGATACAACTTGAGATCCCTCAAGAGGTCTTAAATGCTGAAGAAGAGGTGAGTCCTTGTGTTGAGTCTTTTTGTTGTGTTGATAATGAAGAATGCCTTCTTTATGTCAAAGAAGAAATCTTAGATGAAGTCCTTTTGGATTATAAATAAGAGGATAAAAGATATTCTATTGTTGTCCCCCTTCATGATGCTAATCAAAGAGAAGATGAGGACTTATGGCAGAAATTTTTAATCATTTGTAATGAGTTTGAGTCTTTCAAGGGGTCTACAAATTCCTTAGAGTTGATTACAATTGATGGTAAGTAAGATGACGTTTTTCGAAATGTCATAGAAGAGACAAAGCAAGGTTCACCTCAAATTTTAAAGGATGGAACAAGATTATATTGGCCTCAATATTCAAAGGAACAAGAAACTACTCCTCTTGAAACCATGCCTATAAAGAAGATACAAGTTGATCATAAGATGAAGAGTGGGAAACAATATGAGGTATGTGTATAAGGCCAAGAGGAATACATTTACATTAGATACATATTTTAAGATGATCTACTTGAGATCATAGAAAGTGAAATGCCAAGAAATAGGTCTGATCTATTAAGCATCCAATCCAAAAAGTAACATGCTTAGCACTATGATTCATCTCATGAAGAAGAAGATGCAAGGAACTTTCCTTTTAATCCTGGAAATGAAGTAGGTTTAGTTGCTATTCATGTAATTTTTTTAATTTTTGTTTTACCTAAGTTCTTTGAGCATATGTGTGTGTGTGTGTGTGTATCTTGTTAGTTAGTTTAATTTATTTTGTATCTATCCTTTACTTTGTGTGGTTAAGGTAGTTAATTGGTCTTGTCTTGATCAAAGCTTATTATCAGTTGTCAAATTCCTCTTGTTTGGTTTTAGACTTCAACTGACTCCCTAAGTGCAATGGACTAATAAGGCTATTGATCTTTGGTATAGCAGGCATACCACCCCTATGAGTCACTAATTTATTTGCCAAATTTGACCCTATTTGTCAAATTGGGACCCTTATAATTAAAAAATTGATTTTAGATTTTTTATGGGTCTAATATTTTTCCTTAGGGTATGTTATAGTCATTTTGATGAAATTTGATGCTACATTAGCCTTGGTCTTGGTCATTTTAAATATTTATTTCTTTTGAGTCATTTTAAGGGTCAAAATGGAGCATTAAATGAGTTACGTAGCCTCCTTAGGAGATGAAAAGGTTTAAAAGGATGATATAACACCCTATGCATCCTCATATGTCTTAATCAACTATTTACAATTGAAAAATGGTAGGTTTTTTAGAAAAAGGGTAGTTTTCTTGGAAAAAATGAGCATTTAATGAGGTGTAAAGAATTTTATAGACTCCTATAGTCGAGGAAATTTTAGGAGTGTCCCTTGGTATTATATACACTTAATCTAATGATCAATTTTATTAGAGGCTTTAAGAAATGAAGAAAACCACTTCTCTCTTCTTTCACTAGGCTTGGAAAGCAAGAATAGCCTTTAGGTTTGTACTTGGTATGGTCAACAAGAGAGGTTTCAAAAAAAATTCTCTTGGGGGTGTCTTCTACACTCAGTGAGATTCAATTTTATGTTTTGTTGTAGAGGAATGGTGACCTATGCTTTATGAACCATTCTTAAGAAGTTGACCTATCTAATTTGCTTGTTAATCCATGCACCCTACAAGTTTTGATCCTATTTAGATGATTTTGTACAGTCTAATTTATAATATTTATTATAGATGATTTTATATCTCCCTTATAATTCTCCCCATTCTTGGTTTCATGTTTAAGGTGTTTTGATTGACAAACCATCTCAATTTTGTATACTGGTCTTATTTGGAGATGACAAATAGGTTTCCACCATTTTAAAAATATTCATACTTTATTAGTGATTCTAGGGGTGAAAATAAGTTTAGTATCATGTTTAAAATATTATTTTTATATAATACCATTCCAAGATCACCTTACAAATCGTACTCCATGAGGGTGAAATCATAAAACATTATGCAACCAGTTTTCTCAAAGATTGTCATACATAGTTAGCTAGGTGAGATATGCAAGATTTTAAATCATGTCCATAGATTTATGAATATGGTTCTGAAAGGTTTAATACATTCTCATGGTAGGAAAAATAAATAAAGCCTTCCAACTATGATAGTCAATACAATACTTCTACACAGTCTCCTACCATTAATGCACATATACAGGTGATCTCATGGAGAAAATCATGTTGGGAAAGAGTATTTGAGCTAAGCATGGTATTTTATAATTAAAGGATTATATTTTAATGTTTTTATAAGAGTTTAGAACTTGTAAAAGGTCATAAACCATGCACATAATCCAAACTTGCACTTTTTTACCTGTATATGAAAATAACCACCTATAGTTGGCACTAGTAGAGATCCGAGGGATCATTTTGGAGAGTTTAGAACATGATTTAACCCTTGAAGTTATGATATTTACAAATATCATGCCAAATATGTTGGATCATTAGGCCAATAGGTATTCTTTATAGTTATGATCAAAGTGAACGACTATGTATTTAGGGAATAAGTCCCTAAAAGATGAAAACAAAGGTCTAGGCCCTTCTTTGAGGTTTATCATACAAGGTTTAATTGAGTTCCAAGACATCCAAGAATAATTGTCTTCAATTTCACATAGAGGTCTATCAACTTATAAAAGAACAGAGGTGTTTGAGTTGAGGAGAGTGGTTTTTCAAAAACCCTCAAGTTGCTCTTTAAACATTGAAATTCCATAGTGTTATCTATAACAAGATGAGTTAATAATATTTTTAGGCCTAATGAGTGGATTTGATGCTTAAGAATAGGATTATAATGTCTTTTTGCAGTAAAGAACATATACTGGCCATGGAAAAACATCAAATAGGTACTAGAAGAGTATTTTATATTCACCAAGGATGAGTTAGTCCATACAAATGGCATAGGCTTAGTCACCTACAACCAACCAAAGGTGAAAGTTTGAGAAGATGTTTCTTTCTTGTGAGCCTAAAGCATAGTCACTATATAATTATTTTCTACAAGTTTTTTTTTCTTGGGGCGCTTGTTTTCTTTTTATAACCACAAGTAACATTCTAAGTATCGGGGCTGAAATAACTTAAGTATAGAGCCTTGCATAGAGGGTATCCACATGTTGATTCTACACTTTTTCTAGCTTGAAATAGTAGAGAAGAACCTTCAACTTGCAATCAATGGACACATGGTGCAATGATGGTCCCTTTTTGTAAAAGTAAAGGTCTTGATAGCGAGTTAAGCGGTAAGTATTAAGCTTCATGGAGTCCCCTTTTTGGTAAAGCTTAGTAAAATATTTTTGAGATTAAAATGAACATAGTTAATGTCACTTGTCACATTAAAAATACCTCAAAGGAAAAGAGTATTTTCAGAACCTCCATTGAGCGTGAAACTGACACATGGTTAAATGGTGTTTTATGTTGAGTCAAGAAGTAACAGGAAAGTATGAAAATTGGAGGATATCCATGTGTCACCACTATGTTTAATTCAATCAAGGTAAAAAATTTAAGACCTCATAACTTATGAAGGATTACATGTGTATCCTATAGACAAAAAATAAAGGATTGATGGTTCAATTAGGATCTTTGGATCCGATGGTGTGGAGGCTCTAAGAGTTGTTAAAATTAAAAGCTAAGCAAAGAGTGGGAAAGAGTCTTAGTGACTCTAAAAGGGTGCAGAAGCTTCCACATTTCTATGTTTGGTAAGAATACATGATAAAGACAAATGAAGATCAAAATTTGAAATGGAGTGAGAGGGATAGTTATCAAAATTGATAGAAAAGGGGCCCAAGTGGTTCAGCTCCAACGACATGCAGTTTCTCTGATCTAAAAATTGTGGACAAGTGGTTAAACTCGGTCAAGTGGTAGAGACTCATAGTAGTATTTTGTGAATTATAAGTAGCTATATATAAATTACCTTTAGGGGGATTTTTTATCATCTGTATTATATATAGAGTTTTGGAAGCTAGTTTGGTGGAAGCATTGGACTGCCTTAGCAGTTACCTTTCTTAGGAGTGTGAAGATTGTATTCTATGCATTTTACCTTACATACTTTGTTCATACATAAAGAGAGAGTGGTGTTATATGAAATAATAGTTTGATTTCAGTATTTATTCTCATTTTTTTCTATAATCTTTTTTTCAATTTCATAAAATTATTGATATTATTAACCATGTTGCATACTCTTTAATCTTTTCAGGAAAAACTCTGTTAGTAGTCTTCAAAGTGCTATCCAGTAAAGGAATCCAAATCTTGGTGTTTCAAATTGGTATTTTAAATAATATTTATGAATTTTTTTCTCTCCATTTACACCAAAACCCAAGATAAGAGCCAAATTATTTAAAATCTAAAGGTTGTTTTAAGGGTCAAGTCCCACATCTTTGAAACTTCCCATGAATCTGGTGATTAGTTTCAAAATTAAGCATCAATAGTCACCTTGGAGCATGATTTGAACATTTTTGAGCATAAATAAAATAATTAAGGTTTTATATAATGTGTTTTAGGCCTCATATACACCTATAGGTGTGCCTAATTCAAATATTCTTCACCTACAATAGACTTTAACTCCTATACCTTCCATGAGAGAGGTTTAGGCATGGAGATTCCTAAATTATTCATGAAGGATTATTTAAAATGAATAAAAAATACATAAATTTTATCATGAGTCATGTTTTATATGTTATAATGTAATTTTTTATCCAAAAATCCCTACTCTGCCATACACAGTCAACTACAGTCAATTATAGCTGACAATGATCCAATTGATGACTATCATACATCTTTAGCATGGAAAATGCATAGGATAAACAACTAAAATAAATATGAGGTGGAATTTAAGGTTTAATAATACCTTATACTGAGGTAATAATATCCAAAAAGTGTGATTTACACCTATAGACAAGGGGAAAATGTAGACAGGGTCAGCCTACCAGTTAGATTGAACTGAGTAAGGGTATGTTCCAAGGTGCAATCATGAGTTATAAGGGTTTATGAATATTTTTAATGTTCTCACCATGTTATAATTTAAATATAATAGGAATTTTAGGAAATGAGGAAGAACATAGGACCTTTTCAAATGCAATACACAACTTATACTCCAAACATTGCACACAGTCTGCCTTCAAATAGTCTACCTTAGAGATATAAGGAGTTTGGTGGTAATTTGTATTGATAAAAGGAAAAAAATTAGTGTATAATGTCTCCTTAAATTTTATAATCCTATAAAACATTCAAAATATCTGAGTAAATAGGGCAAGTACCCTCTATTTTATCTCAAATAGAAGGTACTTCCCTTTATGCACAAACTAGCAGTTTTGGAGAATGGAGACAAAAAGATGCATTAAGATCTATTTAAAATTTTAAATAAGGTTTATAAATTTAAAAAAAACCCAGGTAAATAATTGAAACATCTCATAGAGGTAATAATCCTAATAGGATGATCTAAACCCTCAAAATTGTAGGCAAACCTACTAGGCAAGGTTTAGGACTAGAGTTCAAATGATAAGTCACCCTCAATTATAGCATGAGATAAGATTTATAACCAGTTGGAACATGTTTATATGATTAATTTATATATTTATGAGATATTATAATTCAATAAAGTAATAAGGAAAGACACTTTTAGCTTAGAACCACATCATGGCTTGTGCAAAGGAGATAATAAGCTCGATAGGAGAGGTTCGGTTACTCATATATCATTTGATGATTTTAATGGAGATCCAAGAGGTTTATAGGTGTTATAAGGGGTATTAAAAACCCATTTTTTATCATTATTTTACCTATCCAACATAAAATCGTCATGAACAAAGCTTAAAGGCAAATATGGCCTAAAACCCTTGGATAAGGACTCGATGAAGGAAATGAAGATGGAAAACTGATATAATGGAATAGTTTGCATATAATTATGATTTAAAATTGTATAATAATATATCAAGATCATCCCCATAATTTTTTACTATATGTAATTATATGAATGGGGTAAAAAATAGGGTATTTCTAACTATTTTATGCATTGTGCAAGTTCTAGGAGGTTTCAAAAGATGAAATAAAATTTGGAAGGAATATTGAGACTTAATATAACTAAAAATTTCCAATTAATTCATTGTAAAAAGTCCTAAGTGTTTTTAATAGAGCTCTCATCTCA
Organism: Torreya grandis; assembly: GCA_037957365.1. Classification (NCBI taxonomy): domain Eukaryota; kingdom Viridiplantae; phylum Streptophyta; class Pinopsida; order Cupressales; family Taxaceae; genus Torreya; species Torreya grandis. The sequence goes on along the minus strand of JARHVA010000381.1, from coordinate 5,713,880 downwards.
GGTAGTCAAAACTGGCATAGTGAGCAAGATAATGAGAAGTGTGAAAAATTCAAGTGGATGGATTTTTAAGGTGTGAGTGATACAAATAAGTCCATGGAGTGTATTATAAAGTGTAATACACTAAATTTTAATAATTTTCATGGAAAATTTATGTCTTTTTTGAAGCTAAGTGTGTAAGGTTTGTGAAAGAGGAGTTTTTTTGACTGCAGGTAGTGATGGCTCACTTCCAAAAGATTCTAGATGATCAAGAATGTGACCAATGAATGGAGAAGCATGATTGAAAACATTCAATCTCATTCCAATGATGATAAATATACATAGTCAGTGTTGTGACGTTACAATAGGGGTGAATGATGAAGGCATTTTTTCCTGAGCCAACAAAGGAAATTTCATGCCACATTTCAAGAGTTTCATGACTTGGGGTGACACTTGTGCTTCTTAAATTTTCAAGATAAGTTTTATAATCCCTTATCATGCACAAGTAACTCATTTTATTATATTTACAAGTGTCTTTGTGACCTTTAGAATTATTTATTCTTCTCTCTCTCTCAAGTTCTATAAGAACTAGCCATTTTAGCCTTTGTAAATTATGCTCCACTTGAGTATGAAAAAGCCTTGATCATTTTCATACCATGGATCAATAAATAATACTGATTTTTACCTCTTCCATGACTATTAATATTGTGTTTACTTGAATTATTGATCTTTCTTAGTGATTACTATGGTTTCCTTAGCATTGTTGTCTCATTCTCTCACCTATTTGTAGCTTTTTCTTACAAGTCATGTGAAGTTTTTTATGATGTGTCAAGGTTTAGTGAGCTAGTATATTCAAATAGTGACATTATAGGCCTCTTGTCTAGTCCTCCTAGCCTAAAAATTCATTATAATCTCATAATGAAATATTGATGTGAGAAGATATAGAATGGAGAAGTGTATGTTTGGTTAGTCTCTTATTCTCATGTGTAACATGTAGTTGGTTGGTAGTCATCAATAAATTAGGTGTATCACCTCCATTAGGATAGTTTAATTTTAGTTTTCTATCCCTTTTCCCTCACAAACATAGGTGTATTAGTGATCTACAAGTGGTACATCAAAGGAGCTATTTCTATCTAGAGATTCACCTCATTCTTAGGCTACCCATAGCCTAGAGGTGTTTCAATTATGCCACTTGGATGAAGAGAGCTAAGACATCTCATCAAAGGGTGAAAATCCAAGTGACATAAAGAACCATATGTGGAGAAGGGACCATAGATGGATTAACCATGGGTGAATTATGGGAAGAGGGATAATAGGCATAATAATGGTCATAAGGTGATCTTGAAGATGCTGCTAGAGGATGAAAAAATGATCAGTGTGATGGGTGTTGTATTGGTACCAAAAATAATATACCTCTCCATATTTGGGAATATACTCAAGTAATAACTTTGGAGGAGGTATAGCCTTATGTATAGGCTGAGGAAAATTAGGATGAAAAGTGTTGATATAATCTTAAAGCTTATGACAATGGGTGGAGGAATGATTATCTATGTCATGAAAGAAACAAATATACTTGTTAGTAGACTTTGTGCATGTACTAACAAAGGGTATAAAGTCAAAATTTAGGGAAGGCTGGTATAGTTTATAGTCTCTAGTCCAATGATCAATGACTCTATGAATGTCATAGTATGGTTGATTAGCCTATTAGGTAGGTAGAGGAGAAAGTTATGGTAAAGGAAGTAGGCCATTGCCTAGGGGAGGTACGGCTAGTGGAGAGACTAGGTGAGGATTGATTGAAGGAGAAATAGAATAAAAAATAGGAATAAAATTAGCTAAAGGTAGAGTGGTAATATGATCTAGTCTAGGCTTAGCTAAAGGAGAATAAAGATGCATAGGGGGATTAAGGACAATAGAAAACATACCAAGGGGAATCTAGATATAGGGATAATGGTGTTTAGAAAAGAGATAGGGACCAATCATAACACAATCCATAAGTATGATCCTAGGAGGTTATTCTAAAAATGGAGGTGTGACATGCACCATCTCTACTTTATGAACAAGAGGAATAATTCTAAAATTAGGAACTATATAAGATATAACTCATTAAGATAAAAGGAAAGATTGAAACAAAGAAGAATGCTAAGGAAGAATCTCAAAATATCTATCCTAAATAAGACCTCTTAGAAATGGTCATCTAAAGTATAAACATCATCATAAATTGGTGTATGAAGGTCAATATCAGAAGTAGATATGACCTCATCAGAGGTGGAACATGATGAATAGAGTGTTGAATATTATTTAATACTATGGGTATACCATTGCTAGGTGGTTCATAAAAACATAGATTTAAATATGGTAGAAATTGGAAAATGAGATGAGGAGAGAGATCAAATTTTTTTCTATCTTGGGGTTAATCTCATCTGGATCATCATCATTAAAATCTAAGAGGTTATGTGGTATATTATTGATGAGTTCAGGGTGACCATGATAACTTCTTGTAGAGTTAATAAGGAAATTAAAATGTTGAGATTCTTAGAATGGAACACTTGGTAAGTGTTCAATGGTTGGAATTTTAGATACACCACAGTCTTAAAATTTTTGAAAATAAGGGTTAGTGTCACCTTGATTATTATAGATAAAACCATTATAAATAAACTTGACACATTGGCAGGGAGAAAAAGTGACAACCTTTATATGATATCCATAGTTTTCCAAGCAAGATATTATAAGAGAGGGTGAAATTGAAGATCATAACCTTCACTTGAATAGTGATAGGTGGGATGGTAATAAGGATCCACACACAACATAAGGGATGCATTTTCCTTCAATCATAACCTTGACACATTTTTCATTTGGAATTAATATTACACTAAGAGTATCCAAGGGTTTTAATGAAGTCAAAAAAGTCAACATAAGTACCTAAACCCTCATTAATCAAACCATACTTAACTTAGATAGCACTGATTTGGACACTTATAAAGAGGGGAGGATCATTTTCATGAAGTATAATCTCATTGGGAATCATATAATTAATAAGAAATTTGAGAGAGAGATAAGAGTCCATTATTTATTCAACATGTATAGACATCTCTTCATATTGTTGTAAGTTCACATCCTACTAGGGGAGGATGGGGGATGTTTATTTCAAATAGGAGTTTCATAAATAGGTTGGGATGATGAAGAGAAGTTTTCATGAGTTCAAGAAAGGGAATTTGAGATGGGATATTGGTAAGCTCTATGATATGGTCCCACTCATCATAACCCATGAGTGGATTGTTGGATAGAGGTGCATAATGTTGGAGGGACTCCAAAGAAGGAGGATTATAAGTGCATGTAAATTTGTGTTGATAGGATGTGTAGGTTTAGTTGGGGGATAAATTATTTGATTATCATGAGAGGATGGGGTAGTTGATTTAGGTTTATCTTATGCTAGATTTGAATAAGTGGTATTATAAGGTTGGATATTATTGGAGATTGGTAAAGAGATTGGATAAATTATATAAATGGTATGAGAGGTGTTATCCAATGGATGTGTTGTAATTTATTCATTAAAAGAGATAAGGTCCTCTTTCCCCAAATTTGTTAGGTGAGTGGGGGAAGAATCTTGGGTAACACAAAAATTGTGAGATGATTGATACATGTAGGTAGAATGAGAATCAATGAAAATAACTACCCTTCACATATTAATTATAGTTACCACATTCTCTTCAGGAGTTTGGTCTATAATAATTTCAACATTATTAGTAGGATTAGGTTTATCATTATTATCTTAATGTTTTAGAAGAGGATATTTTTAAATGGCTAGATAAGTGTTAGCCTAGTTCAAATATTGATTTTTAATTTATGTTTCCTTATATTTGAAGGCAATGTCATAGACTTGTTGATGTTTATGAATGAGGGAATTTTGATCTAAATTTGGACCAAAGAGGAAATCCATAACTAAGTTACACAATTACCTATAAGTCTCATGAGAGTGACCCCAACTAGCATGAAACCAACATAATTTATTTGGATCATACCATGATTCATAGGGTGAGTGGGATCAATTTCTCATGGAGGAAGCCTTAGTAGACACTTTTGGAGTTTCACTAAGGATAATGGCTTATGAACATCGATGTTGTTTATTTGAGAAAATTGAGGATCAGGGGTGTGGTTTAAAGGGGAAGATTGTTATGGAGAATGATAAAGATTAATAGCTTGAATATTATGAATGGCATCATAGGAATAAATGACACCATTATTAGTAGCATGACACTTTTTATTCTTGATGAACATGTGAGTGATCATAGGAGGTTGGGATGGCTCAAACTAATGCATGAGAAAGTATTGGCACTTGGATTGGTTGAGGGTCTCTTCTAAATTTCATGGAGAGAGAGAGTCCTAACCCAATATTACAACTTAGGATAGAGAGAATTGGTGAATATATGAAATATGTTATCATCTACCATAGAATAGGTTAGACAAGGTCTTCCATTATTTGATGAAATCTTGTGTGGTTTATATCTTAAGTTGATTATAATTAATAAAATGAGCCAAGGTATTCTCAAGGAGGTCACTTGTTTGAAACTCTTATACTAGATCTTTAACTATATCTTCTAAAGTAATGATGGAGTGGGACATGAGTTAGTTAAACCAATCTAAAGCATATATGGAGAGGGTTTTTGATAAGAGCTTGGTAGTGGAAAAAATGTTTAACTTGACCCAATATTTGTATAGATTTCCATTTTTTTAAAAGTGTAAGGTAATATTAGTTATCCCATTATAACTAATGGTAAGGGTGATACCTCCTATATCTATGTTAGAAATTTGAGGTGTAAGAGTTTCATTTTGAATATGTTTAATCATTTTATTAACAAGAGGTGGTTGGGGAATAAGGTTTCCATGGGAATCCATAAGGGGGGTGGGGGGGCATTTTGATTGTACACTCCCCATAAAAATTTTTGAGGTTGATTTTAGAGATGAATAAGGTGATTCTATAGTTGCATCATTTGGTTGGAATTATTAGATTGGAGAGCATTCATTTTGTTAAGAGTTTGAAATAAAAGCTAACGGGTTTGAGTGGTATTTTGATTAGTGGGCATATCATTCAAAGAATTAGCATTGGTATTAGTGGCTTAATTACCACTTTGAGTAGTGGCATGCATGACACTAGTGGCTTGAGAGGCTTTGGTAGAAAAGGAGGCACTCATGTATTGCAAAAGATGCACTAGTAGAAGGATTAAAAGAAAAAGAAGCACCAGTGGCAGGATTATCATTAGTATCAAATTATGTAATAGTGGAATGGTTGAGAAGGGTGGGACTTGAAAAATTACCACTAGATGTTGAACCTGACATGTTAGTAGAGATACTTGGCATGAAGATAGCAGGAATCAAGGAAAAATAGGTCATAGTATGAGAAGGGTATCAAAAGAGAAGGAAGAGGTTGAGAGGAAAATAATCTATTTCCCCAAAATCCATGTGAGAATGTGGGGGAAGGTGAATGGGGTTATTCTTCTTGACCACTTATCATAAGGTTGTAAATATTGAAAGGGTTGTTTCCTCGATGTTGAGAAATTCATTAATGAATAAAAACATTTTTGGAGTATATTCTAATTTAGGTTGATATTCTAAGGAGAAAAGAGGGTTATGAACTGAATATTCATGAGGATGAGTCTTATAATTTTTAGTGCAAGTGGACACATGAACACTAATTTTGTCTAAAGTGGAAGTCATAAGCTATTTATAGGAAAACCTATTGGGATTGGTAAATTTCATCATGTATCTTGAGGTAAAATTTGTGTTGTATTCAAACATGATGAGAGATAAAGGCTAAGAAGGATGATGATGATGCTAAGACAAATTCAAAAAATAGGATATATATTTGAATCATTTGACTGTGTTCTATAACCTAATAGGCATATAATAATACATAGTCATTCAAGTCAACTATGTATCCATGAAAACTAAACAAGTTAATAAGGATAGATAATAATGTAGATTGACTATGCACTGATAAATAGGGATAAGAAGACAAAGTCATTTAGATCAACTATGTATTTCTAATAAGAAGGTAAATCACAATATGTAAGAGATTATATCAACCAAGATGATAGTGTTTTGAAATAGGGGATTTTTTTTGCAAGATAATTCAAGTTAATAAGGATAGATAATAATGTAGATTGACTATGCACTGATAAATAGGGATAAGAAGACAAAGTCATTTAGATCAACTATGTATTGCTAATAAGAAGGTAAAACACAATATGTAAGAGATCATATCAACCAAGATGATAGTGTTTTGAAATAGGGGAATTTTTTTGCAAGATAATTTGAAGTAAGAATGAAAGAAAACACACAAATAATTGGATCAATGTGTTTGATCCTATTGGGGAACACAGCACAAACCTTGTACCAACACTGGCTAATGAAAGTTTTTCAATACAAGACACAATGATCATAAAGAAAGCAATCAAATGAAAATTAAATGCTATGTAATTGGTCAACCTAAGTGTTATTAGAATATTATAAATTTTTGATTTTAATGTGATAGGAAATTTGTCTAAAATACGGAACTATAAATTAGTCTAAAGTTGGTTTTAGGATGCTTGGGATGAAAGGGATCTATATTAGCAATGATACTAGCTTAGTATTGGGGCATACCCCCTCACTCCACAATCCCATAGTGATAAGGGTGTTATGTAATTTTCCATGTATAACATTAACCACATATTTATACTTGGCCAAAAAACTAAGCCATCTTCCCCCTTGGTGATGAAATCCAAGTAGGTAGGCCTTGGGAAGATAAATGCATTTGAGTGTTAATTTATTTAATAGTGTGTTCAAAAGTGTAAAATAGTGTAATTTAAATGATAATTTTAAAAATAATTTATTTAAAATATGTGAGTTACTCTAAGCATTTAAATAAATGATAAGGAAATGTGAATTAATTACTAGTAAATAAAAATTGATTCCTTGATTAATAATAGTACATAGTTAGTTCAGGTGACACTGCATGAAAAAAATATAAAATATAGTTGACTGAGTCACTCCTATTCTATAAAAGTAAGGTATTTAAGAATAGAGTCAAATAGGTCAATTATGTATCTTATATATAAGGTATACTACAAATATAAGTTGACCAAGTTGATCGAGTTAGCTTATAGGTTTGTAATTTTAAAGACTACTAACTTGTGAAAAACATAACTAAATGAAGGACTCAAATGATAGAGACAGGTGAGAAAGGAACCTTTGTGGGATTGAAAATGATTTAGATTAATTTTTTTTATATTGTAGTTCTTAATTACTACTTTTTAAATTCTACAAACTAGGTCGATCAGTTTGACCAAGTTTTGTAAAAACCCTATACATTGAAGAAGAATAATGAACATAGTTGACCGACTCGATAGTGTTTTTTGACCTATATGTTGATAAAAGAAATAATAGAAAGAGTCTACGTATTTGATAGTGTATGCTAATTTTGAACTCAATAATAATATTGTGTCAAACTAATCGATCTAACAACCTATAGTTGATAAAAATCTACATAGATAAAACATAGTCATTTTGAAGTGACTATGTGTTAAACATACACATAAAAAGTTAGAAATATGTTGATTGGTTCAATACAGTACTAAAAATATGGAAAAATATAATAAAATTATAAAAATTATGTCATGAATGAAAACATGAAAGGGTTATATTCACATCAAGTTCACTTGAATGTATGCAAAGGGAAATGCAATTGATCTATAAATCAATCCTAGCTCAGAGAAGATAAATCCTACTTACACTTCCAATTTTTGATACATTATATATTTGGGGTCATAACCAATATAGATCCACTAGACCTATCCAAGGGATATCTTACCATAATAATATCACTAGGGAGGGTTCTAAAGCCTCCAGTCAAGCAAAACTATGTAATAACCCTAACTAGGTCCTATGTTTTCATATTCACTAGACTAATAAAAAGTAAAGTCTAATCTAGTGCCCACCAAATTTTATGGCATAAAGTGGGGGTCATAAACATGAATATAAGACATATACTCACATCAATGTCTATGGAATCCTAATGCATGGGGGAGATACAAATTAAAATCTATTTGTTCTTACAAAGGAGGAACAAAGTTAGGAATGCTTACCTTTGAAGATGAACCTATCAAGTCTCGTTCTTTCCCTTGGCCAAGGTGATTTTTAATAGTTTATTTTGGTATGTAAGGATAATAAATATAAGTCATATCTAGGATACACAACCTATGTATGCATCCAAAATACTTCTCCACAATACAAGATCCATATCTCCAAATAAAGTATGTAACCCTAAGTTGTGCTCCTCAAGTAGAATGGTGGATAAGCAGATGCATAATATATATATCTTATTATTTTTTTCTCTTCATAATAAATTATGAAATGAGTGTGTATATATATTTGAATTTAACCCTAATAATTTCTAAAATTTTAGTTGAAATAGTCATCCCAATCAACTCTATATCATTATTGACAAAAGCAAATTAGGTCGTGGTCTATGTCAGCCAAGGGTTGACCTAGAACCTAAATGAGTTTTTCAATTAGAGTATAGGGTTGATGGGTTTGACAGCATATCATAAACTACTAAAAAGGATTTTAGGCTAGGGATGGGCTAATTAAGGTGGAAAATGACCAGAGGATGGTGAAAAATAAGAGTCAAAGATTAGGTTAATGTTTTTAGGAGCTGGTTGGAATGATAATAAGTGTTAGTAAAGGGACAAAAATCTTGTGTAGCACCAATGGTTTACTCACCCTTTTCCTAGTGTGCCCCTTAAGTCATGCATTAAGAGATATTGAGACTTGATAGGTTCCTCTAAGATAGAAAAAATCAATAATTGACAAATTTTGAAAATATTATGTTTATACAAAGTGTATGTGTCATAAATATTAAAAACCCTA
>JARHVA010000381.1:5605000-5700000 GCA_037957365.1 Torreya grandis | reverse complement strand
CTTTTCCATCTTAAAATATTAATTTGGGTGTAAAAAAACCATTTAGAAAAGGGTAAAAATATATTTTAGGTGTAGGAGGATTATGTAGCACATCTCATGAATCAATATCATGAGTATACTTTAAAGCATTTTGTTCAATAATAGTAACCTTATCTTTGAAATATTTTATAACTTAAAGAATATATTTCTCTATAGACCCATTCGAGTTAAGGGTAGAGTGTTGAGTAGTAACCAAAGGGTATGTAAACATGGTTTGAGTTGATATAGTCATTAAAACAAGTATTTGAGTTGAATCATTCACTAGCCCCATGGTATATGTTGCAATAGGATATTGGTCCTTAGGGAACAATGGTTTGAAAACATAATTCATGCCCTTAATAGATGGATGAATTAATATGTGATCAAGGGGAGGGATAATTCATTTATTCTTATTGATTTTTTAGTTTTAAATATTATTTTAAGTTTCTCATCAATATCCTCAAATTTTTTTATGAATATGCTCTCAAAACACAACAATAACTTGCAATTTTTCTTGATCTATTTTTTCATGTTACATTATTTACATTAGATTCATTTTTTTTATGATTAGAATCATCTTCTATGATAAATTATTCAATGTTTTGTTTATTTTAGTCATTTTCACTCTCATTAAGCATAGTATTGTATACTTCATTGGTTTGATCCATATTAGGTGTTAAAATAGGAAGATCTAAGTGTTCAATAGAAACACCACCTAATCTAGGGCTATGCCTAGGTTGCATATAGATAATATAAAAAATATGAAAAAAGTAAGAAAAAAAATCAAAAGGATGAATAATCTAGGGTAAGATAGGATTTTATATAGAGGTCAAGTTCAACAAATGTTTAACCCTAAATTGAAATGTGTGGATAGGCTCAAGAATGTATAGATATTTCAAGCACAAGGGTGAAAACCCAATCTGTTGTAGGTCAATTAATTTCAAACTTAGATAAATGGATATTATACATTATAATAATGAAATGCTAAATATAGAAAGTATAAAATTCAAAATATGTTCAAAAGATTGCAATACCAAAGAGAAATTATACTTAGTTGGGTTTATTATGCATAATTTAATCTAGATTAGAAATAGGTAGAAATTATATAGGATAAATATTTTGTATTAGTCATCATATTTTATAAATTATACTTCTATAGCCATAGACACTACTATCAAATCTAGACATTACTTTCAACTCTAGTGTGTGACTATGACACAAGTGTCTAGTTAAAAATAATGAATATATCTCAATATAACTAAATTTATTATTCTAGGTTTTATATCACTTTTCTATTGATATGTTTATATTTAGGATACATTTTATATTTCTTTGATAATTGATCAAACCCTAGATCTTCACTCATCTTCACCCTTAGAATGAGTTTGCCAAAAATTGGTTAGTGGGATCATGGTTTCAAGATAACCTCAATGACCCATTTATCATTAAGCATTACCTACACATCCAATATTCCAAGGATGGCCTTATACTTATGTAGTTCTCTCCTATGCATGGGAGTATGTGTGCATAAGAGTGAAATATATGAAATGAATGTGCATGCAATGATATAGATTATAACTTGACAAATCATTCATGGGATACTCTTTGAATGCTTTAGACTTTTTTTTATGATTTGCTCCTATAAATGATAAATAAATTAGAATAACTCAGTTGTGAAATTTATTGAATGAGACTTAGAGGTGTTTTCTTGATATTTTGATAGATGAGGAATGACAAGGCATATAATTGTATTTATACCACAAATTTTGAAAATATCTCACAGTATAGTTAACTAAGACAAATAAACTGACCCATAGGTTTTGAAACATTTTTAATTTGGATGAATTTTAGCAACTAGACACTAGATAAGGATCTGGACACTACTATTGACAATAGTGTCCTTGTATGTTTTGTAGTGTCTATAAGGTTAGAAAATATGTATGGATTTGAAACTAACATCAAAGGATGCTTATTAGGTCTTAATATTTTTATGCATTAAAGGAGACTAGGTCATCCAAATGATATAGATTAGACTAAGAGATAAGTATTTATGTATAGTGAGATGGTGAATATGATCCTTTCGATAATATGGAGGTATAAAATTGAAGGGTAGAGCCTTTATTGATATTTACCAAATGTACCAGACCCAGATTCTATAAATATTTAGTTTTAGTATCTATAGTGCACCATCATGATCAATCTAGAATGCAAGGCAATTTTTTAATTTTCACACTTTACACCATGTAACTTTGACCTAAATTTATATTCAATATTGGCTCTAGGACCAATATTTTAAGGGATACTTACAAATGTATGTTTTTTTATAATGTCTTAAGAGAGTGATAATTTATTTATCAAATTTTTTAGGAATTTACAAGATTGGTATAACCTTATTATTGATTTGTATTTATAGTTGACTCTTTGATATTTATTTCTATGATCAACCCATGAAATTTTTATAGGCCAACCTAATAGATAATTATGAATTTTAAAAATAGTCACCAAGTCTTGTTAAACACTACTAGTAGAGGTAGACACCTATGTGAAATTATAATTATTCAATTGTTGATAGTACTATCTTGGGAGTGAAAATCAGTGATTTGAGATATGGAAATTATTTTTTAAGGATATGAAATGTTGTTACATAGAATAATGTGATATTGAATATGTTTATCTATAAAATTTGGTTGGTTAAGAAAATAAGTGTGTAGACAGATAGGGGAACATGTGTAAAATATTAAAATGTGAATGTAAAGTCTAAGTATTCAAATTGTGCCATATTTGATGTTGTAAAAGTATCTAATACCAAATTTAGGTGTCCAAAAAAGCCCAAAAATATTTTATTAAAAGGAAAAATTAATAAATTATTACCTATGATTAAATGCATTTAGTGTTGATAGATAAGCCCAAAATGTCCCATTTTCTCCATGAAAAACTTAGAATAAAACATATATATATATACATATATCAATTTTAATTCATGATATAAAATATCAAATAATCTAGATTAGTGAATTATTTGAAATTGAAAAGTCAAATAATGAATACACCTAAGGGTGTGTGAACTAAGTTTCCACTTGTTTAACTCATTTGGAGAATTTCATGGGGATATTATGCCCCAAGGAGATGTAACATATTAAAACTTGAATTGAGGAGTGACATTTCCTTAACCACCAATAGAGAATGAAGAGTGATAGAATTTGAGTGCTAAAGAAACATTAGTTTCATTACTTTTAATATCATCATAATTTTTTTTGGAACCTTGTGTAGATACTAAAATCTTGTATTAAACACTTGGAAATGTCAATTTTAACTTACCTTTATCCTACATGCATTGTGCACCCATATATGAATTTTGTTCTCCAATATCTCATATACACATGATTTATATGGGCCTAATTATTCCATGTTCATGTCTTCTACCTAAAATAATTACCCTAGTCTATGCCAAACCAATAAACTATCATGCTAAGACATTTATAATTCATCAGATCGATGAGCCTTTATCCTAGAAAATAATGTCAGACTTAGATGGTACCAACCAAGTTTGATATTTACATCCTTCATCTAACATTGATCAAGCTTCAGAATAAAATAATTCCTATGGGCTATCCCATTTTCCTATAATGTTGGTGGCATGAGAATTTACCTAATTTAAATCATATAAATATAAAATAATTTTATTTTTATTGATCATTAGGAATATATCTGACACTTATCTATTACACACCCTTAATCACTTGCACATTCAATAGGACTACCCTATTCTTCTCAAATTGAAAACTATAATCTAAAATTTGGTCCTTACCAAGTCTATAACACTCAATACCAAGCCAAATTTGTCATTTTACAAGTATCAAAATCTATATCATAGGTTGCATATATTTAATGAGCACTATTTCACACATACACCTAATGGGAAGAACTAAATGTGGCTTGATTTCACTCAGAGTATTGGATATGTAGGCATATCTCAACCAATAATTAGGTATTAGTTGAGATTATCTCAACTCACTATTTTCCTAATTTTAGAAGACCAAATTACTCCTAAAGTGGACTTTAAGTTTTAAAGAGAATGAGATCAATTTTTGGGTGTTGCACATATATTAAAACCTTGGGATATTATAAAGAAGCATATGATAAGTAGTCATAATAGTTTGTACTAGAGCAAAGGGATCAAACTTATATGGAAAAAATAATCCAATAAGGAACATATCATTCAGATGGTCCCAAATTGACACTGATGATACCATTTGAGCATAAACAAAGATCCATATCCTAAGACATTAATATTGCATAAAAATCATATTAAAGGTACTCATAATAGTCCCTACTAGAGCACAAGGTCACAACTTACAGGGATAAAACCATCTAATATATCACATGTCATCTAGATGGTACAAAATTGATGTTGATAATACCATTTGAGTGTAGGCAAAGATCAACTCCTTACACGAGCGACCTATAGCCTAATATAATTCACTTATTTTTTCCACTTGTTTCAATCCTCACAAAATAGGAAAAGCTAGGTATCTATCCTTTTATTGTATTTTTCATATTTATCAAATGTAATATTCATAACATTTACAATCCTTTACATTAAATTTTGTACTTAATTGTTACAAATTATAATCTAAATTAATTTACAAGTATATATCCTAGTTAGGGATTAAATTAATCCAAAATGAGGTAAAAAATATCAGTGAATTTGTATATTATTTGAATATTTTGAAACCCTAGCTTTCCATTAAGGTTTCATCCTTCTCTCAAGGTTTTTAAAGATTTTTTCCTTAGGGTTTCATTTTTAGACCTACTTTCTAATTTTACCTAGTATTATAAATTACATATGGCTATAATGGATGAATTTTATTTCTATTTTTTGACTCAAGCTATGATTGTAATCATTACATGTTATTGAACTTTATTATGAAAAATCAATAACAACTATGTAATCCCATGGATCAAATATTTATAAACTAATAAAGCTAAAACTAATAATTAACAATCTCTATCCATCCTTAATTCTTATTATTTTAGCCTCTAATCTTAGTTTTTAATTACTACAACTAAGCATAAAATGGAATGTATGGATCATTTTGATGATCCCTCCCTTATAAATAAATGTTTTTATAGATACCATCTGGACCTCATTGTTCTCCCATGACATATTGAATTTTGCAGTTCATGTTACTAACACTAGAAGAGGTAGGGTTCCCCACCATGCATGGTTGAAAAAATGTAGTCATCATGTTACTCTTCAAACACCCACCCCTGCCGCCCCCCCAATCTCCCATGAGACAAAACAATCAACATAATGTGTATGGCATCATTTATCAACAAAAGAACACCCATGATAATATTTTTATTCTCAATTTATTAAAGAGATCAACTATTTACAAAAACATATTATATGAGGAATTGCATGAGATAAGTCTCCCATGTGATACAAAAACTATATCATTTTAATTTATCATGAATAGATCATAATATTCCATTATCCACTCAATTTCAAGTTCAAAGTAAAGTAGTCAACTATGTGTTGTTTATAGTGGTCTTGGATCAAATATATGTAGCATTGATTTCTTTCAATAGATGGGTATTAGTATGGATAATATCTTGAAATAAAATTAGAGCATAAAGGATTTTATATTACTATACACCAAATCCTTGGGAAAATATCATTGGATATGTGGCTAGGACCTATAATGGCACATATTACATTTTAGGTCATGCCAAATCATTTACATTTTAACTTGATTATATGGATACCTTGGATACATGAAATTGAAGTAGTAACATCTACACTACATAGATGTATCAAATTTATGGATAATGGTTATTCATATTCACTACCTATAGATGATAAGGATTTCAAATATTTCAAAATGACATAATTTATTGATATAAGTAAATCAAAATCATATTTAGAGGATTACTCTCTGATTCATCCCTCATAACCTATCCCACTAGATTATATGCATACATATGAGGTGGGAGAATCAAGTAAACTAAATGAAAAAGGAGATAGTTATAAATATTTATGAAGAAAATAAAATACCACAAGCTATTATAGTACAAAATAGAAAATTTATAGATCTTACTTTGGTAATAAACTCAAAAAAAAAAAAATGGATGGTTAAAAGTTACTATGATATAAATGATGATAATGATATGAAATATATGATAAATGTTCACTTACACAAGCTAATTTTAAATCTCATTTAACATGATGACCAATTTTCTCATAATATGTTTACACTTATTGGTCTTAGAGAGTATAGAGATAATTACTATACAAATAATAGTAATTTACAAAATCATAGTAATTTACAAAAGTTTTTGAGAGAAATTTAGTGAATAATGTGGAATTGCTAGGCATGCAACCCTCCATACCATTACAACTAACAAGTCTCTAAGATAAACCAACGACCACATTATAATTTCTACTTGATAAATTATTAATGGTATCATCAACTACTATACATCAAGTGACATGACATCTATCACATCAATAATATAAATAATATTATGATAATCATATAATCAAGGGACATGACAAAAATCATTATGAAACACTATAAAATAAAATTTAAAAATATAAGAATCAAGGCATCATCAATGTGATATAGGATAAATAAGAACTACATATCTGATGTTTAAAAATGATAGAGCCTACATAGACACACATAAATATCATAAGCATCTAGGAAATAGGATTTCAATATCATAAAAAACATTAAGGGTGATAATTGGAAACACATTCAAATCAATGGAGAAGAGTGGGAAACCATGTGTAGTGTTACAACCTTATAGTGGTTGGGCATGACATTAGTGTGTTGCAACATAGTACATATTATAAAAATTCCATTAGATATATTATTTTACCAATTTCATGTGAACCATAAGTTGTCGATACATTTATATGGGTCATGCCTCCTATTAATCAATTAAAATTTAAATCAAGACAACTGTGTCTAGGAAAAACAAAGGCCATAATAGATCAGACAAATCAATACATCCCTTTCTCACATGCAATAAATATGATCAAAATTTCATATGATAGAAATAAAAATATTTATAAATAAAATTCTCCTAGGATAATAACAAAGATAGAATAAGGAAAACAATACCTAAAGGAATAATATGCAATGTATCTATACAACTTACCAAATAATTTATAGGTGGAAGACATGCCATGAAATATAGATCCATTTCATTATTGGGATTAATTTCAATATTTATTTATAAATATTAAATAAATAAAAAATACAAAAATACAAACGCATTTAAAATATTCAAAAAATAAAATTTAGTACTTGAGCATAACATGATGGCTACTTACACTATTTACGTAAGTTATTATCAAATGTTTGTTTTATGGCATATTATTTTAATACACATGAATTTAATGGGATATAAGTGTGATGCAAGACAAAAATCATTATATATATATATATATATATATATGTTGTATCTTTGTTATATCCAGGGGCCATACCGATAATAGGGGCATATATTTTCATAGGTTATGTTATTCACAAAGTCTGTCATTTTATGACCTTTTACCATGTTGGGATCCATGTATTTATTACACATGTCTTGCTTGTTAATCATATCTTACATAAAGTTACATGGATATACTACTTTCCTCTAATGTAATATTGATATACATGGATAGTTTAAACTACATTTCACTTGTGATATGTTTTATTGATGTTGTTTCCTTTTACATTAGGCTACTTGATTATTTTTCTATTGTGTGTGAATATTAGTTATTTATTTGTGACTCCTAAATCCTTTGCTTGTGTCTCTTTATCCTTATTTATGAATCATTTATTACCTTTTGTTTTTTATCCTTAGCCTTTATTGTTTAAAATTTATTGACCCTTATTTTTAGCTCCTTAGCCTTGGTTGTTCAACATTTATTTCCCTTTATTTGTGGCTCTTCGGCCTTGGTTTTTTATGTGACACTTATTGTCCCTTGTATGTGGATCCTTGGTATTATGAGTGATACTCTATGATATTGGGTGACATTTCCTATTGAGATTATGTGATTATTGAGTTTTCAAGTGTGGTGATCCATATCATTCACTTACCCATTGTATGTGGTGCCATTATCTTTAAAATGCAACTTCTCTCACATTAATTTATTTATCAAAGATAGATATTACTATGTGCATAATTTATATATATGTCATGAAATACCACCTATATTATCTTGCATTCCATATGTTACATGCACTATTTGATGCTATATCACTTGCTATGATGACATATTCAGTACATGTTGACATGATTTGTACATGATGACATATTTATACATGACATGGTACAATTAAATTTTATTTTGAGATGATTGATATGCATGATACATCCCTCACCATGAAAGGGGGCATATTAATGGGATTTTTCATAAATAATTAAGCCAACATACATAAAAAAATCATCTTTTGGGATAGTACACAAGATTCAAATATTTTAGAGTTGTTCAAATATTAGATGGGTTCAAATATGAGAAAAATATTCACACATTGGTATATATTCTAGGGGCATATGCCATGATAATGCACTCACTTTATAGAGACATGAGATTATAGAGTATTTATTTAGATAAAATTGAGTGCATATGCCATGTAGGTGTGCATGTTTACAAAAATAGGAAATATAGATGTTCACATTCAAATAGAGTTGAGATATAGGTTCTCATATTTAGAATATAGATGCATAGTATTTGGTATCAATTTAGAATTGATAAATTTAGATCATGGGGCATAAAGTGGTTTCATGCATATACTTTTTCAAAGTTTACAAACATTAGAATCAAATAGTTCATATCATGGTGCATGAAATTAGTCCATACATATTTGCACCTATGCAGTTTATTACCAAGTATTTATAAAGTATTGATCACCTATGAATCTATAATTATGTCTGTAATAGTTGATTCAGGTTTTAGTGAATCATGTGATTGAGGTTTTATTTATCTCAATGAACTATAAATTAATCTATGCTCCCATTATGTGGCTTTGATTTTCCATCTTGAGGTAACAATATCAATGCTATATTATTTACATGAGGGTTTGGAGCATTTGTCTTCCAATCCATGGTGTTGTCCTTAATAAAATTTTTAAATTGGGGATTGATTGAGCTTAATTTAACTAAGTTATCCAAGTCATTCAATGAGGAAGAATAATCATCTAATGATTTAATGAGGAATCATCATATCCAATACATATATAGGGAAACATGGTTCACCCACATATAGGTTACTCCTTCCTTACTATGAATTTCAATTAAAAATTACCAGTTTATGCATTTTTAGGTTTTCACTTTATGGAAATTGACTACCACATGTTCATTGTAGGTTTTATTAGAGTAGCTTGAACATTTAGAGACTTGTCTTGAAGACAAAGTTTTTTATACACACTTAGGTATATCTTTATCCTTTTACTCCATTATTTACTATGCATTTCAATACTAAACTAATAGGGTGAATTTGTAATTACTAAAATATAATATTAGAAACTTTTAATCTTAGTTTTTACCCACATTCACCCTACACAAATTGTGCACACATATATTATTTTTATTCACCATTATCTCACATGACATGCTATCTATGGGCTAATCATTTTAAGTTGTCACTTATAAAAATTCCCCAAATTTATGCCAAAATAGTAAAATATCATATTCAAACATCTCCAGATCATTAGATTAGTGTTCTAATATCCTAAATATAAATGTTAGACTTATATTGTAATATACCTAGGGAGGGGTAAATTAGTAGCATATATAGTAGAATAATGAATAGTAGTGAATAATGGTTTAGTACCACATGCATAAGAATAAAGAGTTGGGTATATTAGAATAGTATAAATAAGAGGGCATATCCCATTTTAAGGTATCAAATAATTTAATTATGATTGAGCATTGCTCTTAAGGAGGTATCCCCCTCAAAGTGGCAAGTGATTCGGAGTGATTCCTTCCATAAAAGTAATACCATATAATATATTCATTATTTTTAGTTATATGAGAGTGATGTTCTTAACATCTGGTATCAAAGTGATTTTTAGGGCCATTTTTGTGATCATGATTTTTATTGCAAGTATATTTTGGAGTTTCATAGAGCAAGTCTAAGAAGTGCAGATTTTCATTTTTTGTCCTAAAAAAACTTGACTATTATTCTTCAAATTTCTTATAAATGGTAATGAATCGAGCCAAAAATTTTATGGCTTTTTTTCATCTTTTTCTTATATTTCCAATTTTTTTTAAAGTTTTTAATTTTATTTTGTATTTTTAAAGTTATCTCAGTTTTGGTGACTACTAGTTTGTAAAAATAAAATAAAAAAAGAGGAAAAAAAAGTCATAGATCCTTCTATTTTATCTAAAGCAATGCATTCATTAAATAATATCCATGTTATTTATATAGAATTAAGCTTCAATTCATATAACCAAATAATATGATGGAGAAATTAATGTGTGGTTAGATTGGGAGCATAACTATAGTGAATGGTATGTGGATTCCTTTCTTATAGTTGAGGACTATGAAGAAGAAATAACTACATGGCTGGAATTGGAGGATACTTGCAAAGCATGGAATGAAGATATCCTTTACTTGTATGAGGGTGATTTATTTAATCTTATGTCAACTTATTTTCTTCTTCCCTCTAATGATTCCAATAAGTTAGTGCATTCTTTGGTGGGTTAGCTACTCCAAACACAATGTGTGGAAAGGAAAATGTTAAGGGGGATGACATGTATCCTCTATTAGCTCACTAGGTAGACTATTTTGAGCATCCTTGTACTAGTTTTGAGATGATGATCATGCAACTTCAACTTTCATTACTCAATTATAACTTATATACTTATTTCTAGTTTAGGTTATTCCATTCATATATCTCTATGAACATCCACCTTATGCTCCAGTGATTCAACTCCTATTATTATACATGCTCATATCAAAGTACAAGAAGAATAAGTGGAAGCCAAAATGGATGCATAAATAGGCTTCTATCTAGTCTTCAACATATTTTAATATATATGTTTGGGCTTTCATTTAGTCCTCTTCCTATTTCTTATCATGTTTTGAGGGTGAATTTTTTTAAGGGGGATGGAATGTAATATACCTAGGGAGGGGTAAATTAGTAGAATAATGAATAGTAGTGAATAATGGTTTAGTACCACATGTATAAGAATAAAGATTTGGGTAGATTAGAATAGTATAAATAAGAATTTAATGATCAAAGAAGTTAATTATAATTGAGCATTGCTCTTAAGGAGGTATCCCCCATGAAGTGGCAAGTGATTTAGAGTGATTCCTTCCATAAAAGGAATACTATTTAATATATTAAATAGTTTTAGCTATATGAGAGTGATGTTCTTAACATAGATAGTACTTACCAAGTCTAACATTTACCCCCTTTAGTTATAAATGATAAAATTAAAAAATCAAATCATTTTGATAGATCAAAATATTTTCCAAGCATGTCAGTGGCATGATAAATTATCCAATTGGACTCATATAGATACAAAATAAGTCTAGGTTTGTTGAACATCACATGTATATCTATAAATTATCTACCAAGAAACCAAAAAAAATTGCACATTCAATATGACTTCCCTATTGTTCCAAAATTTTAAATCAATCATGAAAATTAGGTCCTTACCAAGTATAACACACTCAAGATACAAGCCAAATTTGTCATTTTTCAAGTGTTTAAATCTATATCACAAGTTTCATACATTAAATGAGCACTATTACACACATACACCTAACAATGAGAACTAAATGAAACTTGATTTACCTCCTTAGAGTATTGGATATGTAGGTAACATTCAACCAATCATTTAAGATTGGTTGAAGTCAACTCAACCAACCATTTTCACCATTTTGTAAGACTATATTATTAATAAAGTATACTAGGGTTTTGAAGAAAAGGAGATTGATTTCTAGGTGTCATGCATATAGTCAGACCTTGGGATCACACACATTAGCATATAAAAATTATTTGATGTGGGATTTACTATAATAATATTAGAAGTAGTTAGAGTGATCTATACCATAAGTATATGAGAAAGCTACTAAAATTCATGAAGGTAAATTCAAGAATGATACACTTAATCAATATATTGCTCAAAATTGAAATAAAAATAAATAATCACTCTAATAATTCTTGAAATCAACATTCACAACCAAATAAAAAACAACCTAAAAATCCTCCAAATCTAAAACTATCTACTAATGTTGTAAAAACCATGGTTATTCCTAACACTTTTAATCATAAGAACAAATTAGTTAAATTGAAAAATATAAATCCAGTTGTATCATTCATTGATTTCAAAAATATTAGATTAAAATAAACTCCTAAAAATTATAAAAATATTTAGGCCTATCCTCTAGGTCCATTCTTAGTGGTCACATATCCCGAAATATAATTTCCATACACAACAAATTTAAATGTATCATCAAATATGATGTAGTATCCTATGTCTACAACTATATTTATAGACATAATATAATATACCATTGATTAATATATATATATATATATATATATATATATATATATATATATATATATATATATATATATATATATATATATATATGCCTATTAGCATCCCTAATATATTGACCATTCTTATACAATCCAAAATTTCCCCTACTATATCGACAACTCTAAATTTTTTGTTTATGTTTACATTGTATCAACACACTGATAAAATTCATTATGTCTCTAACTATATCAACAAAAAAATTATAGTTTTTATATCCTAATTATACTAACATGGTAGTTTTTAGCTCATCAAAATTAAATAAAATTCAATAAAAATAGGCTCATCTTATTTTATAATAAGACTTAATCATTTATAAAACTTTTTCCCCACTTATAGTCTTGTCTAATTCATATTAGTTTTGATGAATTGGATCCTATCAAAGAGTTTTTAGAACCCCATTTCATATTTTTTTTTTTTGATTCTATGAACATTTAATCAATACATATAAATCACCTTATGTTACATCTATTTGACATGATCATTCATCAACCCCCACCTTTAGGGAATGAAGCTAATTTTCTCAAGTCTAAGGAAAGTATTATGCAAGAAAGTGTTTTAGTATTTTTTTTTGCTTTTTTAATGTGGACTAGTTAGCTACTAAAAATAAAGTAAATGTAGGGTTTAGAGTTACCTGGTGATGAATGTTGGTTGCACATTGTTGATTAAGATTTGTGGGAACTCCTCTTTAGCTGGGGAGGAATGACTTACAATTCACCACACTTAAACAAAAATTAGATTAATAAATAAATGAGAGGGTTGCCTAGTAAGAAACTAGTCCCAAGAAGCGATACACTCTCGTAAATAGATGTTAGCCCACATTTAGCATTCAAGTTTATAAATAAACATGAGATTACAAAGATATATATGGATAAATAGATAATGCCAAAGATAATTAATCAATAACAAGGTTTATCAATTAAAGTAAGCAACCCAGAATTCTATAGCTACATCAACATCCTCTTGGATTACAGATAATTATTCATTAATGTAATCAAAATTATGGATAAAAGTCACAATGCAAAGTAAGGCTATTTTTATAGTTTGATAGGGATCAATGATGATTTTATAAGATCGATGTCGATTCTATAGGATCAACATAAATTCTATAAGATTGATGTTTATTATATAGAATCAATGTCAATTCTATGTAAAAGTGATAAAATATAAAATAGACTATAATGATGGCCTATAATTTTTTTAAAACAATCAAAACTGAATGTAAATAAAAACATAGAGATGAAAAAAATAAATAAAACTTAAAATATGAAAAGAATACTAACCTTGGATGGTTGAAAATGTGTAGATAAAGAGATGCCAAAATAAGGTAGATGGTCTTCAAAAATCACCAGATAATTTCACCAATCAAGTGTTATTCAAAGTGGCAAGGTGATGGTAATGTCTATACACAAGTTTGAGACTAGTTTGGATAAAATTTTGAGATAAAGAATGGCTTCCTTCCTTTCACATTCATTCCTCTTGAATAATAGAGTTTTTAAAAATATTTATGGATAGATATCGATCCTAATCAATCTATATCAATCATAGAGAATTAATGTTGATCCACCCAAAATGGGTGAAGCTAAACCAAATGTCACTCCAATGGGTTGGCTAATGGTTAAAATGATTTTTGAGGTAATGAGGTTGTTTTAACCATGGGATAAGTTTATTAGGAGGTTGGGTAGGAGGTTAAATAATTTGTTTTTATTTTATTTTTATAGATTGTGTTGTTAAGGATGGTAAAATATAGTTAATTACTATTTAATAGTAGTAATTAACTCATTTAACCTATGCGGTAAAGGTAAAGGGGAAGTTAAATGTAATTATTTAAAATAATTACTCATAGGGGACATGATAAAGAATAACGTAATGATGCATCACATTAATGCACAAAGGTGTATAAAATTAGCATCTATAGAAAGTGAATATATATCAATCCATATCAATTTCATAATGGATAATACCCTGTCTCAAGTTTCTCATTACGTATATGATACACAATGAGATCCTTGTTTGTATAGATAATCCTCCTATTATCATTAAGATCCAAATAATTAATGTCTAAGTCAAACAACAATTATTTGAAGAAGGTTTTGTTACTTGTGTTACCTCTTTGGACTTCACTAAATCCCTTAAAATTTTTACTTTTAACCTTAAAAACACTTGTAACATGTGCCAAGAATATGACTAAAAATAAATTCATCCATTAGGATGCTTTTGGCATCCTATCAATGTACATTATTATATTTTTAAGGTGAAGGTTATAATCTTAAATTTTCACCTTTCATATAATATCCTATGTAGATACAATTGGAATCATTGCATGAGGTTTATATCTTCCTCCATGTGTTAATTTATAAAATTTCCATTTATGGGTACTATATACAAGGTTCGATATGACACTAAGCCTTGTAATTTTAAATGATTTGAGGAATGTGACATATATAAAATTAGTTAACACTTTTTATAAAGTGTTAATAGTGGAATATCCTAAACTATTCCCTAAAGTAGACAAATTAAATAATTCAAATTATAATATTTAATTATAGTGATGAATTATGGAAAATGTTAAATATAGAAAGTATAATGCCAAATAATAATTTGCATTCGTAATCATGAATAAATAATACTTAGATTATTAATGATAAAAAAAATAGATATGATATGTATAGGTGTGGAAATATGTTGTTTGATGCTCAAGAACCAATTGTTAGAATATGAAAATATTCTTTTTGGCTTCTTAGACACTTGTATCAACCTACAGATACTTACATCAACATTACTATTTATATTTCGATGCAACTATCCTATAAATAATATTTTTTGCATTGAGAAGTAATCACCTAATTATTTTTGGGTTTTTCGTCACCTTTTTAATGGTATATCTAGATCAAGTACATAGGATTTGTATGACTATTTATAGATCAAACCCTAGTTCTCCACATAGTTTAGTTTAACTTTCCAAAAATGAGTTAGTGGGATCATGATGTCAAGTTAACATCAAATACCCCTATATTAATGAGCATTTTATACATATCCAATACTCCAAGGATGGCCTTAGATGTATATATTTATCCCTATGTGTTGGTATGTGTGTAAATAATAGTGTATAATTTTATATGTGAGTGTATGTAATGATCTCACTTGTAACTTGAAAAATATGGCTCATGGATGTTCTTTGAGTGCTTAAGACTTTTAGTATGATTACTCATATTACTGATATGCAAACATGGTTGAATGGGGCATAATTTCTTAGTTGTGCACTTTGATTTTCAATAATATGTCTTATCTTGAGAGGTGATTGATTAGTGTCCAAATGAATTGGCTTTGACTTGTATTTATACTATCTATTTTTAAATTATACTCATATAATGGTTAATTAAATTATTAGGAAAAATAATATGCATTGAAAGAATTTAAATTTGAGTTTTTGTAAGGAAAGGACACTTACATTAGAGTAGATATAGCAGAGTTGATGCTACTATCCTAGTATGAGTGCAATTGTCTAAGAAGGAGGAAATTTGTTGAGGTTTTGTAACTTGTAGTAAAGGATATACATCAAATTTTAGGCACTCTATGGATTATAGGTGATATAGATAATCGAAATACCAAGTTAGACTAATAAACAAGCATTTAGGCCTAGTGAGGTGGCAAATGTGAAGCTTTTAGTTGTAAAGAAGGTAAAATTAAAGGGTAGATCCTTGAGTGATATTTGTCATGTGTACAAGAATAGTTTAACATTTAAGGACATATTCAATCATATACACCCCCTTTTAATCTAGGAATTCATAACCTAATGAAATTAATAGGTTAAAGGAAATAAAAATATATTATGGTGTGTACAAACAACCTTGTCTTTGCTTGATCCCCACTTCAATTTATTGTATATGAATGAAATAAAATAAAGAGCATGTTGTATGTGTAATTAGTACACCAAATATAAAATGGAATAAATTAAATTACTTAAAATAAATAGAGAAATGAATGAGTACAATTGTGTATCGATGCAACCATGTTGCCTCTTGATAGTTTATTTTGGTAAAGGTGATTCATACCTGAAGCATTGGTTATAGGTTCATAACTAAAACTTGGAAATGTCAATATGGGAATTTTAGGATGACCATGACCCTAATATAGTATAAGGATGAATTGTTTCAAGTCCATCAATAACACATAATCTCAATTTCACATCTCAAGTACATTATATCTCATATAACTAATCTAGCCATTCTAGCCATGTTAGTAGGATGGTATACATACAAGGTGCCATTATAACTTAATCACATGTTATTATTTTATATGGTACCATCACAACATAAAAAAAATTCAACCATTTACTATTTAGCATACATGGGATACTTAGTCAGTACCTATATTTCATTTTGAACAAATTATGTGGATTTGGGTTTTTGTAACTAGGGAAGCCTATATTGAGGTCATATTTGTTAAAGATTCCCAACTCAGCCTATTTTAACCATGTGCCTAAGATAGGGAAATTTAATTATGTATATATGGAAGCTATGAAGAGTTGAGAGGGGATAAATATTGAATAATTAGATTTTGGACCCATGTAATACATATTTCTTGTATAAGTGTAATGGAATGAGTTAATCCCTGTGGAATAATTATCAATTTTTATGATTATGTAATAAAATTCATTCTATAACATTTACATATAATTTTGTATTATCTATGATAATATTTCACTATATATAATATTTTCTAAGTATTTGGCTATCTAAATTATGTAATAGTTGATGAATCTATATTGTTAATTGAAATGAATTCATATGAGAATTACACAGTCTAAATATCTATGTTTTCTAGTAATTCTACTATAGGTCCTTAGGAATCTACATTTCTACTAATTAAGATCATTTTACCTCTCCCATAGTTGTCCTCATAATTATCAAGTTCTAAGAAATTAGGAACCTCTACTAATAATGGAGTAGTGAACATGGAACTGTTATGGGTTGTTAAATAAAGGATATGCTTTGGTGGTTACCAATTCAGATGGATTTGGAAGAATGGTGGGATTGGAAAATATTTGATTTTTCACAAAAAGAGGTGATAAGGATAGGGTGCATCTAAAAATAACTCATAGAGAATCATCTGTATGGTGATGTACATGAAATCTTCTAGTGTGAATTTTTGAGCCTACTTGTTGTGTGTCTAGCAAGATTAGAACATTTTTATTTTCAAACTAGATCTACATCTAAAATTTAGTGGAATAATGATCTAATTGAATAGTTATTAAGCCTTGAGGTTTTTTGGACCCATGTGATTGATCATTGGATACAAACCACTATAGATGGATATATAATGGAATTTATAGTTTGTGGTTATATTGATTTTGACACTACACAAGATTTATTTGTGCAAGGGACTAGAGGAAAGTTTATATAATAAATACCAATTCTTATTAAGGTGTTGGTCATTGAAAAATTCTTAGTTCCCTACCCATTCAAAATGGATTAGTCTTTTAGGTGCTATGAGGATGTGTGAGGTCGTATGTCAGAGGGTGTAGAGCTGATTAGGAAAGTTGGATAGTAGAAATCAGAAGAGGAGACCAGATGAAAGGGAATGAAAGAATATTGTAGATACAAAGTGAGAACTATGATAGAAAAATAGGTGGAATATATTAGGGAATTCATAAGTGACTATGAGTAGAGGTAGAGGAAGAAGTAAGAGTAGAGGCTAAATAGCTGTAGGAGATCGAAGGAGGAAGAACAAGTTGATGAAGGGATATGAGAGAAAAGAGTCGATGAGTGAGTTGAAGGACCTAGTATTAGTGAGACTAAAAAGCAAGTAAAGAAGTAGGTAGAGGATGAAGATAAAGTAAAAATCATAGAGGAAGTTAGTTTAAGAGATGTTAGGTCACAATCACTCAAGGAGACATATTTCACCTTCATAGGAGAGTTGCTTGATTTTAGAGGCAGAATCAACCATAGGCAAAATTCTGGCTCAAATTTACACACAAGGAGAATCAGACAAAGATTTTCACCCCCTTAACACAAATCTTGCAAGCCCATATTTTACAAAAATACTCCTATTTACATTCAACCATAGAGATTTGAAAGTCAAAGAGAGCAAGAGATCAAGGAATCAAGAAGAAGTATCAAATAATTAATAGATTATAATTTTGAAAGAACCACACAAGGATTCATCAAATCACAAAAGAATTATTTAAGATAGGTAACAACTAATTTTAATGACCCCTTATTGATTGAATAGGTTGCTAATTAGGTATCACACATTGAAATTTTCACCGAGGAGAATAGAATGCAAATAAACACCATTATAGAGACTGAAGATGAGTTAGAGGTAGTTTCTTCACCTAAGCAATCTCCATCCCCTCTATGATCTCAAGAATATTTTCTATTTTTTCAAGGTTTCCTATTTTTGACAAATACATTAGTATTTAGAGATAGTCCCATTGGGTCTGCAAGACCATCACTAAAGACACCACCAGTGATCACTCCTCCTCAAGTGACAACACCAATTATGACACCAAGAAATTCTTAGGTATCAATTCCAAAAATTATAGTATCATTACCACCATATAAAGGAGCATAGATAATGTTTCCTTTGTAACTGACCCTAGGTAATATTGATTTATAGTTGGGAGCCTTTATCATACTAGCACCTTATGATGGAATTGTGGGTCTAGATTAATACTTGATTATGTGTGACATGAAATGGTAGGCTAAAGGAATTTTATATGAAAATATTAATAAGTATGATATTATTGGTGTCTTATCTAGAATATCATTAGACTTCATGTTCTACAAATAATTAGGAACAACAAGTTTTGATGATGTGCAAAAATGGTTAATTACAGAGTTCACGGTTAAGAAAAGTATGGGATAAACCATATAAGACCTAAAATAAATCCATTGAGGTCCAAGGGAAACTATTCATGCATATGACCATAGATTTTTTAAGTGGTTAACAATGTTGAATTTTCCTTGAAAGATAAATATAAGGCTACTTGGTTCATTAAAGGACTACGACCAAAGATCTGGTTTGTGATAGCACAAATTGAGTTTACTAATAAAGTAGAAGCTAGAAGAACTGTAGTAAGAGTGGAGAAAATAGAAGATTATGGTATCCCAACAGAGAATAAAACATAGTTAGAAAGCATAATCCAAGCTATTTTGTAGAGGTTAGAGGCTCCATATAATACTTTTGAGTGACCTAGAATTGGTCTCTAGTGTATTGAGTGTGACAAAGTAGGCTACCATAGGAATGAATGCCAAAAAGTATGTATGGAGTTTTGTGAAATCTATCATATAGTGGGACACTCAATAGATCATTATCACTTATTAAAATAGTATGTAAGAAATTCATAGAGTATGTCCTATAAATTTATAAATCTACTAATCATGAAGATAAGGATTGTAGGGCTCTACAAGAATTAAAGGAAGACATTACTAAGAATTTCTTTGTAGTAGCTTCAAAACAAGTGCCAAAGATGTCACACACCATTATGAGAGTATAAACCATTCCCACCAATGTAGCATGGGTTGGGTTGGCATGGGATCAAAATTCACAACTATTTAAACTATAAGGATTATCTAGTGTAGTTTAAGCTACACAACTACTACAATATGCTTATAAATCTACTTGGAATATTGCATTCCCTAAGCACAAAAAGTCAACTAAGATCCACATATAAATCAAACCTAATATGGTGGTTATGATAATCAACAGTACCAACAAGGGTGGAATGTACTATAGGCCACAACAAACTTTAGGGCACAATAGGTAGATGGCTAGGGATATCAAGGGAATAGAAGTGGATTTAGAGGTGGATATCATGGTGGTGTGCAATAAGGATGTGGAAATAGTTTTAGATGACCTATTACATGTTATTTGTGTGGGGAATCTAATCACATATAGTGTAACTAACATATAATTCCATAATGGAAAGCCTATTATATGTATTATCGATTATCTGAACAACATGATACTCATGATTGCCCTATTTTAGAAACACAACATAGAGATTGAGATGTGCATAATGTAAATAGAATTGGTTTTGAGCCCAACTATAATTCATTTATGTAAGCAATAATAAGAACATACTACACACAATAAGGATTACCTCCTTTGGAGATGCCAATAAATTTTGGCATACAAAAAGCTAATGTAAATACCTATCCAGAACCAATAAAGGAGAAGGGACTCATGAAGGAAGCCATGAAAATTATGTAGAATATTCAATAAAATGTTCAACTATAGTAGATGAAGATACACTTGATATGAAAATGTATGGGTAGATTATGCAAGTCATGAAATAAGAGGGGGTTATAACAACATTAATAGACTTGATGGAATTTCTTAATACTCTATGAAATGAAGATATATTAAAAAATATCACTAATCTCTTGCACATTATAATCAAATGTGTGCAAAAGGGAAAGAAAATACCTAAGAATATGGTTTGGTATGTTAAGACATAGAAGCCATGGGATGTTGATGCTAAGGTTGATATAGAGATAGTAGGGTATGAGATACCAAATGTTGTGTTTGATTTTGGGAGCACTATGAATATGATCCCATTATCTACCTAGGAGGTAATTAGCAGACCATCTTTGATTTATATCCCCATAACCCTTAGTTTGGTAGACTATGGTAGGATAAAGCCCATAGATGATTAGAAGATGTGGAGATTAAAGTTGTAGAATTAATTCTACATGGTGATTTCAAAGTAATAGATATGAAGATAGATAAAATTCACTACCCAACTTTACTAGGGAAAAAGTGGGCCTATGATGGACAAATGACCATCAACATAGTAATGAGCCAAATAGAGTCACACCAAGATGATCGTATAATCATCATCCCTCTTAATAGAGTACCAAATCATACATAATTCTTAGGGAACCTAATTATCCCTATTTAGTGAAATGTAATAGCTATATGTGAATTGTGATATATAGTGTACCTGATATATAACACAATATACCAATGAACTAGTACATCTCTCTTTCAGTAGATCCAATAGCTACCAAATTGTGAAGTAAGTATTCTTTAAAATCCGTGAGTATTTTTGTAGAAGAAGAAGATGAAGTGTGATATCTATCTGTTCACTAACCTATATAGTCCAATATGGAGATGTTATATCAAGTTGGTTTTATGGAGCATGAATACATTGAACCTACTCTCAAAGGTATGCTTCCATGATATCGAGCTTCTTCTATCAGTGGTGATTCTAATACTTACATGCTTAATTGGACTCAAAATGATCATGAGATTAAACCCTTATGCATGGTTTATATGATTGATCAAAAAATACCCTAGTAATTTGACACTAAAGACATTAGTGACTTTATAATATGGTTCCAAAAGCATATACCATAAGATTACCAAAGGGTAAGTACTCTCAATTATGCATTGAAAGGAGTTGTAACTAACTGTTGGGCAGTACATCACAGTAGTAGTAAAACATTTATAAAAGTGTGTGAATTACTTATTACATGATTTCAATTACCTAAGGAAGTGAAAAAATAATGGCCTATGTTCCATGAACTAGAATGTCCCCAAAACCATATTCAGTAGTGCATTGAAATATGGATGGTTGAAGAAATAAATTTGAAGTATTGGCCACATTATTTTATTTATACATTAGGGTCATCCAATAGTCCATTTTGGAGGAATAATTCAAAGTATATGAGGAACCTCTAAATGAGAAAATGATGAACATTGCATTTGAAACAACCCCAAAATTGGCACATGTTGGTGACTATTGGGAACAACAAGACATTTAAGAAGTATTGAAACTCCTCTAGGATTATGCAGATATGTTTCCAACTAATTTTATAGAAGTCAAAGGGGTGGATCCTTATTTAGGGTAAATGCATATAGAACTCAAAGAAAGTTCACAACCTACTAAGAAGAGGCCGTACGACCTCAATCCTAACATGAAGATGAAATTTAATGATGAATTGGATTGTATGAAAAATGAAAGAATAATATTTCCCATATAAAAAGTAGATTGGGTAAGTCCTATGGTTGTAAAACCAAAGAAAACATGCAAGATTCATATATGTAGAAACTACCACATCTTAAATGATGCCTGCATTAATGAACCCTTTCCAATACCATTTATTGATGAAGTTTTAGAAGTTGTAGCTAGACATGAGGTGTATTCCTTCACTACCACATTTAGTGGGTATCATCATATACCCATTGTAGCTGAGGATAGAAATAAGATGACATTTTTTATAGAATAGGGGTCATTCGCATATAAGGTAATGCCATTTGGTTTAAAGAATACACTTTTTGTTTTTTCTAGGGCCATAATAATTGCATTCAAGGAATTTATTCATGATTTTTTGGAGGTATTTGGATGATTGGGTAGTGTTCTCATTGTTTTGAGAGCATTTATAAAAATTAATAATCATGTTAGAAAGATGTAGAGCGCTCAAGATTGCACTTAACTTAAAAAAATGTTTGTTTTTCACACTATTTGGTGTTATTTTAGGCCATGTAGTGTGTAACAAGGGAATATTGGTGGGCCAAGTGTAGATTGAAGTAATAGTGAGTATACCACCACCAAATTCCTTAATATAAGTGTGATCCTTTTTAGGGCACATAGGGTATTACCAAAAATTCATAAAAGGGTATACATCTATTTTAGCTCCAATGGAGAAATTACTATTCAAAGGTGTTCCTTTTGTATGGACAAAAGTTTTCCAAATAACTTTTGTGAATGTAATATATTAGTTGGTTACTGCATCAATCCTTATTTTTCCTAACTGGGGTAAACCTTTCCATGTACATGTGGATGCATCAAGCACTGTAGTTGGCATAGTGCTTACACAGTCAAGCGAAGGAGGCTTGGACCATCCAATCCATTTTACAAGATGAAAAATATCTATGGCCAAAAAAACTATACCACAACTAAGAGGGAGGATCTAGCAATTGTAGTTTCCCTAAAAAAATTTAGACATTATTTTTTGGCTACCCCATTTGAATTGTTTATAGATCATCAAGCTCTGCAATATCTGGTAAACAAGACATTATTAGGTCAAAGGATACCTCGTTGGTTGATGATTTTATAGGAGTTTCATTTTTGAATCAATGTTAAATCAAGATGGGAAAATGTTTGCCTTGATCATCTTATTAGATTACATAATGGTGAAGATCCAAAGGATATCCCCACTGAGTCTCTTGATGCTCATTTGTTTAGAGTTTCCATGATTCTTGAATAATTGGCAAAAATCACACAAGTCTTGGAATACGAGACATTACCCATAAATTGCACTGAAAAAGAAAAGAAGCACCTCTTAACCAAAACACTTACTTTTAGCATTATAAAAGGATTTATTTATCATATGGGGAAAGATGAGGTCCTATGACAAGTAACAATACATCAAGAATGACTGCAAGTCCTAGAAGAAGCACATCAAGGCATTGCATGTGTAAATTTTATGGGGGAAGGTACCACAAAGAAAACATTACAAAGTGGTATTTAGTGGCTACATATTTTTGAGGATGCATAGAGGGTTGACAAATAGTGTGATGTTTGCCAACATATGGGTAAACCCACTCAAAGGGATGCGATGCCTCTTCATCCCATACTATCATAACAACCATTTGAGAAGTGGGGAATTGATTTTATTGGACCAATTAATCTAGTAAGTAAATTTAGTAATGCTAGATACATAATCACTATGAATCATTATTTTACCAAATGGGTAGAGGATACTGCTACATCGAGCTATGGAGCTAAAGACACTACTAAGTTTTTGTATGAGAACACCATTACTCGGTATGGGTACCCACTATGATTGGTAAGTGGTCAGGGTACACATTTTTTGAATAAGATTATTAGGAGAATAATTTATGATTTCCCATCATAAAAGTATAACATATCATCTACAAGTGAATGGGTAAGTAGAGGCTATGAACAAAGTGCTTGGTAAGCTACTAACAAAGGTTTGTGATGTTAAAATAGATGATTGGGAAGACTGACATCATATAGTACTCTAGGATTACCTCACTCATTTTAATCATGCATCTATGTTTACTCCATTCTAATTGGTTTATGGGATGGAAGCTATTATTCCTATGGAATATGTCGTGCCTAGCCTATGAGTAGCTAATGCAATATGTCTTGATTATGCAAAATTAATGATAAATTGATTGTTTGACCTCAATGCATGGATGAAGATAGGAATAGATATATGTGGGCCTAAGAAATAAAAAAAGGAGTCAAAAGGCATGGTATGACAATAATATCCACATGAAAGAATTCTATTGTGAGCAATTGGTTTTGTTATATGATACCAGTTTTGTGTGCTTCCTAGAAAACTCAACATTTGATGAAAAGGTCCATATGTTGTTCATGATCTTTTGAAAAATGGGACTATAATATTTTTGTATTTAGAAGGTAATGTTTTTCCTAGAAAGGTTAATTATTATAGGCTTAAAATATACTACCGTTAGGATCAACATTGCATCAAGAAAGTGCGGTTTCACACATCCAGCATAGTTAGGAAAATTTCATTCATGAAAGTTCTTTGAAGTTTGGGTTTCCTTTTTTATGTGTTATGTGTTATAGTAATTTGGTTATTAGTAGAGCATAGGATCAATTCCAATTTTATAAAAATATGAGATAGGCATGGTCTAGTTGGACTAGTACATGTTGGTTATCGAGTCATTATAGGTGGGCAAGCTTCTAAGTGACATCCTCAAAGAAAGATAAGTGTGGGTCATTTATTAAGTTTAGGAACCCTACCTAAAAAATATTTAGGGTTATGATTATGAATAATGGTTTCTATCAAGATATTTATGGCCAAAGCATGTAGGCAAGAAGTTATAACATCATTGTTAGAGTTTTACGTCACAATCAAGATCACCTATCAAATAGATACAAATAATGAAAAAATGGTTGCATATCCTATTAGAAATTCTTTAATATATAGATTTCTGCCAAATTAATCACATTAAATGCCACAACTTCTCAACTAATTTTTCTTGTCACACATGAAATAATAGGGGTACAACATCAATTTAAATTTGAATCTAGTTCACACACGTGAGGGATTTTAGGATCCCCAATATTAAATACACAAACTTGAAGGGATAAGTAAATAAAAAAGTGTATAAATAATTCATTTTATGGTATTATAGAACACTAAATCTTGCTAATTAATATTTATAATTACTATCTTGGGTTTACTTTCTCAATGTTGTGATCTTCCAATTTTTCTTAGTAAGTAATCATGGTCGTCTCTCTTAATGTTACTAAGTTTGAGCATGATTTAAAAAAGAGACTCACTGATTTGAATGAGGATTTAGGGATAAGAGTCTCACTATAATAGACAAAGCTTTTTGATCCTCATAGTAGTGTTATGGCACAACTTGCATGAAATAAATTATTTTCATCGAATGGCTTGGTATCTCATTTGGATGGCTCAGACATTGAGTGCCTCATGTGGTTACCCACTTTTGGGGGTTGATTTAGCATAATGAAATTTTTATTCACACTATATAACCACCATTGTATTTATTTATTATAAGATGTAACAATCTACTTGTCTATGAGATCAATGGCTCATGCAGTCAAAATGCCTAACAGAGGCAAATCCCTCATGGAGTATAATTTTAAAGCACCACCAATATCTATCAAGATCAAAGCCATTTTAGTTAGAGGGAACCATGGTATTCCACTAGCATCTTTCCCTAATGAACTAGTGAGGTTGTTAGCCAAATGTATTTCTTAATAGTTCTAGCAGACTACTAAGGCCATGATAGAGGCTACCAAGGGTGTGGTTAACATCATGCATTGAATGATCCATGGTAGATAAGAGTTCAATTGGATAAAATTACTTCTTAAATAATTGGAGTAGAACATTGCCAAAGTCTTCTAATACCAATTTCTACTATTTCTCCTCATCTTCACTCAATGGAAATCACTGATCATACAAGTCCACCTAGACATTGACTATTGGCATGATGGGAAATTTTACAATTTATTCACTTCTTCTAAAAATAAATATTAGGATCAAGTTCATTTATTTGAAAATTGGGAAAATGAGCTCATTCAGATGGTTGCTACACATCTATGGATCCCACTAGTTTTTATGAAAATTTTGGGCCAACATGCTATGGTTCAATGCCTTCCATAGGGTACATCTATTCAGATCCATTACATCCCACAAATGAACACCATGGTATTGGATTTTTTCTTGGACATGTCTACTATGTAATAGGAGGTGGCATTATATAAATATTAGGCTACACAAAGGGATACCCCTTTATAGGTTATTCCTCTTTAAGCAACACCTCTAAGTTCATTTTCTACATTGATAGAGCTACCACAATGCAAAAAGGGTAAATAGATAGTTGACCACAACCCACCTTCACCACCATGACACAAAATGAGGAGCCAATATTCCTAGTATAATAATCCTCATGTCCTAAAGATCACATCTCAATATGATTGGCTTGAGTTACATATTGATGTAACTAAAGTATACCTCTTAATTCTAGAAAACATGGCGGGTGATTTATATGAGGATGAGAATGAAAAATATTTTTTCTTTTGGGAGGCTATGCGAACTATGCAGATCTGTAATAAATTTCCATTAGAGGTATGGGTTTCCCTTTCGCCTTGTCCACCATATATTATGGTGGACCCTTTGGATGATGAAATAAGGATTTAGTAGGCTCAGATGGATCTTACACATGGTATTTTATTTAGAGGTGTACCTTTATCACAACCTCTAGATGTCCTACTTGAAATTTCACTCAAGTCTACACTTAGGCACAAGTGGTCCATGCATAGGTTTTACATGGTGAAGGAGGACCCTAAACACTTAGACATTGATGAAATAGATGCCCCTAGATATACCACATCCACTTATTATCTTTTGACACCATCTAGTGATTAGATTAAGATGATGTTTCCACAAGTGGATACATAGGATGTTTCTTAGGATTGATTGAGTAAGGGCTCAATTTCACACTCATAGATTCAAATGGCTACATGATCTTCCTCATTCTCAAAATTTAATGAACCACATTTTTATACTAAGGAAGTCTTGCTTAATTCCCTGACTAAAGAATAAAATCAAGCTACTTGAGAAAAATATAACCATGTTACTACCCGATGATGTTACTAGGAGGAAAAAAAAGGGCTAAGGTTGAAGCTACATAGAAGATGTAGGATGTTCAAGCATGGGTCCAAGATCCTACCACTCACAATGATCTATAGGTATCCATCATAATTCAACCTACCCTCACTATTAGCAATCAACTTATGGATGAGGAACCTCATCAATAAGTAGTTACTGAGACATTATGATAGTGTAATGCTAAGATCGAGCAGGAAGCTCAATGCCCCGAGATGGAAGATATCACAACTGAGCCTAAGGAAGTTCAAGGCATTACTATTGATGTTGTTTCTCAGTCTAACCCATAATATTATCAACCATATATTTAATTTATGGAGCTACCATAGTTAGATACTAGTGGAACTTATTTTTTCCTTACTATAGAATTGTCATTAGTTCAAACATCTTTGGATCCTTTACCACATACTTTACCATAATTGATTATGTAGCCCCTATATAATTTAGCTAGTTTGTATTTTATGTCCATGTTGGATGTGATTATACCATAAGCTCAATGAATGATGGTTTTTATGTTGCTTACTCTTCTTGAGTATCCACTAGCCACTATTTTGGCCACTTCTTTAGATAGTGCACTGCTCTCAATAGATCTATCTCTCAATGTTACTCAACTATCACTAAGTAAAAAAATTGAAGGTGCAGTTACATTCCAAGAATATTTATCATAATAGGCTCAATATTTGGTCCAAAAGGATATGAATACTACATTACAATATGCCATTCATCATGCATGTGATACTCTATAGACTACTTGCCTAGACCTTATTCAACAAGTCACTATTGATCCCAATGTAGATCACCTTCATTTAATTATTAATCAATTGTTCTAAGATTGGGAGTGTAAGAAAATGCATATATAGTATGCTCAATAAGGCCTGATGATCAGAGATAAAACTATCAAATTATGCAAGTTTCTTATTGAGTATCAAATATAACTTGGTGTGACTTTACAACAAGCTAGGCAAATTACTCATAATATTTTGGATTGGTGCCAATATTTTCAATGTGTTTGGATTGGCCTATAGCCAAAATTTTCTACCATAAAGACTACTTCCACAAAAATTTTGAACTTGCAAACTACCCCCTAATCTATGGACAATGCATTAAATTCCTTAATCAATGCACAAGATGTAGTTACTGATTAACTTGTAAGGTGGTAGACTTAGGTGAAGTGTAATGCCTTTGTTGTAGTTCAAGTGAATAGATACGTGGACTATCTTACCTTTATTTTAGGTGATATTGATGATAAGGTTGCAACTACCAAGGCTACTTCTGCTTCATATGATGATGTTGATTTGCAGCATATTTGTATGCTTAGGCTCCCCTATGCACATTTTTTTGAGCAGTTCAAGAAGCTTTATTAGAGTGAAACACTTATAATAAGGACTTGGATATATTATGTTCCTTCATTTATTTGATGGTTAATGATCCTATTTTTATTCCCATAGTCAAATCTTGGTGGTTCTAAGGCAAAAGAAGATCGTTGCCTTTTTAATGATGTAGTCTTCCACTATTCCTCTTCCATCCCCTGCTTAGTCTTAGGTGTTTCACAAGTTAATTACTTTGGCATATTTTATTTCCTCTATTATTTTGGTTCACAAAGATCAGGTTGGTTAAAAACCTAAAGGGCTTCCATTTGATCTCAGTAGCTTACTAAAAACCTAAAAGGGTGGTAGGTTACCTTGTAATTTTCTTTGTTGAGGATAGGTGCTATTAATTTTTTCTCCTTTCTAGTTGTTTTTCTTCTACACTATCTCAAGATGAGACAAATAATTAAGCATAAGAAAGTGTTAGTGGGACAATATGCATACAAGGTGCCATCATAACTTAATGACATGTTAACAGTCTACAAGGTGCCATCATAGCATAAAAACACATCATCCATCTACTTGGTCAACATACATGGGATACTTAGTCAACAAGTGTATTCCATTTTGAATAGATTATATGGATTTGGGTTTTTATAACTAGGGAAGCCTATAATGAGGTTATATTTGTTGAATATTCCAAATACAATTTTTTTTAACCACATGCTTAAGATAGGGAAAGTGAATTATGTATATATGAAAGTTATGAAGAGTTGAGAGGAGTTATACATTAAAGAATTAGACTCTAGACCCATGTACTATAGACTTATTATATAAGTGCAGTGTAATGAGTTGATCTCTATGGAATAATTATCAATTTCTATGATTGTGTAACTAAATTCATTCTATAACATTTCTGTATACTTTTGCATTGTGTATGATAATATTTCACTATATATAAGATTTTCTAAGTATTTATATATCTAAATTATGTAATAGTTGATGAATCTATATTATTAACTAAAAGGAATTCATATGAGAATCACACAATTTGAATATCTATGTTTTCTAGTAATTCTACTATAGGCCCTTAGGAATATGCATTTCTAGTAATTAAGAGCCCATTACCTCTCCCACAATTTTCCTCATAATTATCAAGTTCTGGGAAACTATAAAATTTTCCTAACAAGCGAATCTAACTGATATCTCTTGAGTCAAATGGTTTAACCATATCAAACTAAAATAAAATAAGTATACCCAAGTCCATCAATGGAGCATAATATCAATCACACTATTCAAAAAGAGCTAACTACTGTAGACATATAAGACTCAAATGATGCATCTTGGTAAGATCAATGTATAAATGTGTGTATAATCTAAAAGTGTATACGTAAATTGGTGAATGTGCACCTTGAATGTGTCTCAAGATGAAGTATCTATCAAAATGTAACCTTTACTCTATAAAATTTGTATAATATGTATCATAAATCTAAAAAGATATGTGCCAAATTCATTTCAAATGCATATTATTTTGTCCCAAGTGTATATTTGAATAATGTAAATTGTGTGAACTAGATCAAATTCTACCCATTTTTTCAACTGTATGTATGTTGATTCATGTCTCTATGAGGTGCCCCTAATCATGTGCCCCCATTTTGAGGTTAAGGGATTAAAAAAGTGATAATCACCTTACCTTAAAAGGATAAGACAAAGATGATGTATTTTTGTGAATTAAGGTAGTATATAATCATATAATAAAGTCATTTTGAACTAGAGATATCAATTAAGCTCATAGTATGCATATAACTAGCCCTAATATGCATGATATAAATCATAGAAATGTCTATAAGATAAAAATATAATAAAATAATCAAACACACACACAAGAGTACATAAATGTCATGAAAAAATGGGTTAAAGGAGACCAAAAACAAGGGGAATGTTCAAATTTTGAACACTCATGTGGATTACATGTGAAAATGTTTACACACCTAATAAAAAATCAGCACTCAGGGCACTGTGGCCAACAATCAAATAACATGTTCAAATGTTCCATAAGAAAGGTAATGAAGCAACTAAGAAGCACAATTAATTAAGCTAATGTAAATAAATGAAGTCATGAGATATAAAAAACTATCATACGCATGTCATACTAGTCCCTACATACATGTGTTAGAAAAATATCATATAGAATATCATATGAAATATACTATGTAAGATAAAAACATGAGTATAGGCATGTGTAAGATATATAACCTCAATAATAGAATGGAAAATGATCATAAACAATATTATTTATATCAATAATGATCATATAAAATCAATATGCCCCCAATGTAGTGTATCATGATGGAAGAATAAAGGTCCTATATATACATGCTTAAGTATCATGGGTCTAATTTATGCTTTTATCACACTAAATTACCCATGAAACATATGTGTTGTATAAATTATATGTATATACTAACATAAAGTAACAAAATATGAAAAAACTAGTAAACATGTGAAATACTAATATTTTTGGTATTTTTTATTTATTTGAATGTTTGTGTATTTCCTTAAATATTTGATGATCATAGGGTGATTTATGCATTAAATGTGGTGTCATAAATAAGTCATGCTACAAAATATTATGTATATGTGACAGATATTAAGTTTTAGAATATGAAATACTTTATATATGTCTCATAGGACTCTATGGTCATGGAGTAGTAGTATAAGGTGTAGGGGTTCATAGAACCCATTTTTTGATACTATTTTTTTGGTATAATATGGGGATAATTTTACCCATTATAAAACATGGTGATCTGATGTAGGTAACAAGATGGGTCATATAGGTGTAAATAAGTATATTAAAGAGTCCCATATAGATATATGATTAAATGGCCTCTCAAGTATAGGGTGCCTAGGAAATTGGATTACCTATTGCTTATCCTTTCATGCATGATTGACCTTAGTAGGTTTTACAATCAACTACCTTGGAATAAACTATGTCTATGACAAATGATGATTATATGGAATCCATGAAACTATAATTTCCATGTTGGCATGAATATACTTAAGAAAACCTTTCACTATGGAAGGTACCAAATTAATATTAAGAATCCAAGGTCTTCCCAATAACATATTAAAGGCTTGTGTATGTGGTATAATTGAAAATATTGTGGTCACATATGCTAAAATAACATGAAGAGGTAAATAAATCTCACCAAAATATTGTTAGGTCTTCCCATCAAATGATTTATAATTTTAATTAATGTGAATAAATCATCATGTGTGTATCCTAAATGTGTGAGTAATGTCATGGTACATACATTATCATTAGCCCATTATCAACCATAACATAATTTATAGTTTTATGATCAATATGTACCATCATAAATAAGGAATTCATATCTGAGTCATCATCCAAAATCTCATGATCATAAAATGAAATATAAGGTCTCAAAACCATAGGAGTCATATAACTTAAAAATGTACCAATAATCCCATATAATGGGTGCACATAATGTGGTGGAGGAGGATGTTTATGATATTCCATTTTCACTTTTGAGTTGTCTTAGAATGTTATTGTAATGGATTTTTGAATATATTTTGGTTTTGATGATCATTTAGTTGTGAACTTGAATTTGTGGGAGGACCCTTAATGTTAAGTTGATCACTATCAATAATATCTTGTATATTATACTTTAGTTTTTATAATTTATTTCTATAATTTCCCACACATTGGTGGTAGTCATAATAATAATTGGCATCATATCCTTTTGGTAAAGGTTAACTCATATCAACCACCATAGGAGGAGGGAGAGATATGATATGACACTCTATTAGATTTAGAATTAATGAAGCTGGAGACTCAGGTAATCATGTAAAGTCTCTCTTAGGTGCATTAGATAAGATAAGATGATTAGGTTTATGTGACACTATATTAACCATGGTAGTTGTTTCCTTTTTAACCTTAGTAGGTTTAAACTTATAACTTGATTTGATATGAAACTTTTTACTTGATGTAGTTAGTATGTTTTCTACATACTTAAGCTTGTTTATACAAGAAGTTTCATTTTTATATCTCAAATAATATGGCATAAATCATCAAAATATTTGAAAATAATGAAAATAATAGACTCATGTAAGAGAGTAAGTAAAATTTTCTTGAATATGTATTAAATTTATTTATCTATCATTGGATTTGTCATTTTGTCCAAAAAAATTTTATAACTCAAGACATATTAATTATTAGGTTCATTGGTTCCTTGTTAAATATTGAAAATTTATGCATATGACATATTTTATGTAAGTTTGATTTAAAATATGCTAAAATTTTATCAACTAAGGGTTTGAATGCTCTTATTGATTGAATTGGTATATCATAGAACCATCTTAAATCATATTACTTTAAGCTTATAGAAAATGATTTGGTCAAAATTTTATCATTAGAATCATAATCAAGGGATGCCACATTAAAGTATAAAATGTGTTTCTCAGGATCACCCTTTCCATCATAAAGTGTGAAATTGGGTAAGCAAAACTAGTTGGAAAAGGGTACAAATATATCTTAGGTGCAAGAGGGTTTTACAATACATATTTTGAATCAATGGTATGGGGTAATTTCATATATTGTTTTTCTCAATATCAATAACTTTAGTTTCCATATTTTTATAATTTGTACAAGATCATACACATTTTGACTACTAGGTTTGAAGGTTGAGAAGTCACCAAATGGGATGCAAAAAATTGTGTTGAAATACGCATTAAAATTGGTAATAGGTTTAAAGTAATAATGGTTCCCATATAATATGGAATAATAGTTGTATTGGTTTTAGGGAACAATGGTTTAAACACATAGCGTGTGCCCTAACTAGATGTAGTATGCAATTTTGTGCTCAAGGGGAGAGAGATGAGAATTGATGATCCATAACAATGTCTCATAGATCTAATAACATGATCAATAGATGCACCTAATTGTTCATCAATGTTTTTTAGTTGTTTTAGTGCCTGAGATAGTATGGAGGATCTTATGAATCTATTTAAAATTTTCATAAACATGCTCATATAATAATGTGATAGATTTAACTTGTTCCTGATATACTTGTTCATTTTTATTTTACTCATGTATTTTATTATCCATTATTAGATATATATTCTATAATAATGTTTTTTAGTGTGTGGTTCATTATCATTATTTTCACTCTCATTATTAGCATAATTTGACATGGTATTAGCTTGAGACATTTTAGGTTGTCCAAGGAGAAGCTCAATATTTTAAATAGAAACACCACCTATTATATACTACACTTAAGTTATATGAAAATAATAAAACAAATCTGAATAAATACAAGTAAATACCTTAGGATACTGAATACCCTAAAGCAAGATAATATTTGTATGGGAAGACTCAAAGTTTAGGTTTACCAAATGTTTAACCCTTTTTAGAAAGAGTTAATGGGGGAATAACCTAAATAATAATGGATTAAACTATTTCATAAATCAATCCAATTAAATAATTTTGATTATAATATTCAATTATAATATTAAACTATGGAAAATGCTAAATATACAAAGTATAATGATAAATAATATTTTTATTATGTAATCATGAATAAGAAACAATACTTAGCTTATGTAATTATGCATAGATACATATAAGATGTAAAGTTTTGGAAACATGTTATATTATTCTCAAGAACCACTCTACATATTCTGAAAATATTCTCTCTGGCTTCTTGGACACTTGGCTCGACCTGTGGACACTTGTGTTAATGTTACTATCTATATCTTGATGTAACTATCTTGTATGGAATGTTAACTACACTAAGAAATAAATAATTGGGTCTTTATATATTTTTTCCTTTATGATGATATATTTAGATCATGCACATAGCCTATGTCTCACTTTCTATAGCTCAAACCCTAGTTATCCATCTTAGGTTAGTTTACCTTTCCAAAAATGGGCTAGTGAACTCACGGTGTTGAGGTAACCTTAAAGACCCCTATGTCAATGAGTGTTTCCTACATATCCAATACTCCAAGAAGGGCCTCAAACCTTTTTTATTTATCCCCTATGTGTTGGTATGTGTGTCAATAATAATGAATAATGTTATATGCAAGTGCATGCAATGATATAGCTTGTAACTTGAAAAATATGGTTCATGGGTTTTTATTTGAATGCCTTAAACCTATAATGTGATTTATCCTATGACTTATATGCAAACATGGATGAATTTTTTATAATATCTTAGTTTTACACTTTGATTTTTAGCAGTATACCTAAGTTTAAGAGGTGATTATTTGGTGTCTAAATGAATTGAATTTGACTTATATTTATAATAGCTCTTTTGAAATGATCCTCACAAAAGGATTAATAAAATTATAAATCTAACCCATACACATCAAAATATTTTAAAATTTGAGTGTTTATAGGGAAAGGACACTTGTCTTAGAGTAGGGAAAGTAGTGTTGATGTTATTTTCTTGGTTTGAACTCAACTATATACGAAGCAGGAAACTTGTTGAGGTTATGTAACTAATATTGAAGGATATATTTAATATTTTAGCCACTATGTGGATTAAAAGTGAACTAAATAATTTAAGTATTAGGTTTAACTAATAAATAGGGATTTAGGCCCAGTAAGGTGGAAAACATGATCCTTTTGGCTACAAGGAAGGTCATATTAAAGGGTAGAGCCTTGAATTATATTTTTCAAGTGTAGAAGACTAGTTTAACATATAAATATATACATAATCATATATAAAAATATTTACCCATGAAAGTTTGATTTATATCCCATTCCAAGATCATCAATGCTTTAAACATCCATTTGAATCTTTGATAGGTTATAGTGGTCACCCCAAAATTGTGGGAAACATCCCACCAAACCTCCTAGATTTAGATGATGAGGAGGTTGATGAGATTAACTTGAAAATAAAAACATCACATCTCTATTTTAACA
The DNA here is from genome assembly GCA_037957365.1 of Torreya grandis. Classification (NCBI taxonomy): domain Eukaryota; kingdom Viridiplantae; phylum Streptophyta; class Pinopsida; order Cupressales; family Taxaceae; genus Torreya; species Torreya grandis. Next base: position 5,664,025 of record JARHVA010000381.1, on the reverse strand, counting down.
TCATAACGCACTTTCCACCTACTTTTATCATTATTATAATAAAAATCCAACTGAAGAGATACCCAATATCATGATTATACCCAAGAAAACTATTATCAATAGACCAACATATAATGACATTATGGTTACATCCATCAATTTGGATCTCACCAATCTGAACTATGACAATGGTTACAAGTTATATGATCATTATTTATTTGGATATGATCAAGAAAAGTATGTGTTATCAATCAAATCATACACCCACTAAATTGGAAAAATTGGTTTAGTGAGACGATGGGATCTTCCCCCAAGGTGTCAGACTCTTGCACTCCTTAGGATGAACCTCTAGGAAATGATGACTTCTTTCTAATCTAAATTCATCTAATTTAGGATAAACATGTAGGCCTAAAAGAGCTGAAAGGAAATCTAATGATAATCCTAAATTTAAAATATGTTGTGGGAAAAGGGAGAAGGGATGATGAAAAAAATGGTGATACATCAAGAGTAAATAGAGAAATTCTACAAGATTTAAAGAACATACTATAGATTGTAGAGGACAAGAAAATATCACATAGGATCTGATATAAACACTTCAATTGCATAAGTGATTCACATGGAGGTGTAGGACATAATACATCACTAATAGGGATGAAAAATGATCCAGAAATAGCATTTTCATAGACCTATATGCACACATAATATGACCTATAAGAAAAGAGCCAAGTTATACATAAGGTGCTAGGATGGCCTAAAATGAGAGGGATGGAAATTATCCATAAATAAAGATCAAAAAATCATTATATGTGAACAAGATGTAGAATAATAGAGAGAGGTGAACTTAATTCTCATTAAAATTTAAGATTCAGTCAGTAAGGAGATTATTGGAGGGAAAATTTTGGTAGCATTACTGTGCCTAGAAATGTTGACCCTTTTACAATGAAAGACCTAGGATTTTATAGGCAATGGGAAGCCCATAGGTCATTGATTACAATCAGAAATAAAGATAATGGAATTAAATTTAAGATCAAAAATCAAGATAAATAATTTCTCTACAAATTAGACAGGAATGGCCAAAAGTAATTGGGACTCTGACTGCATCCTAGAGGCATGGTGATGATTGCCTTGGGCTTGAATTTATTAGCTCAACACATTATCTTATTAGTTGTGTATAAACATATATTTAATCACTCAATGATTGTAGCTCAATTTTTAAGATTTCATGTGTAAGGATTTAGCTATAGATATTTTAGAATAACTACGTTGGAATATTTTATCCTAATTTTACCTCCTTTGATTTCAATATTAATCCCTAGATATTTCACACCATGATTGTAATTAAGACAATTTTTTATCTTGTATGCTCTAGTTATAATCTCATCATTCTAGTCTTACTCACACCTTAATGCTATTATATATACTAGCATTAAATTCTATAGAATTGGGATTAATTCATTTCACTATGCTAACTACAATGTCCTTTTGAGTCATTCATCTTACAATCATGTGATCCTTAAACTGTCACATTTTTATTATGAAAATATTGATTATGATAGTCTTTATATCTAGTTAGCCCATCAATTTTAGGCTTTGTGACTGATGATGTGGTATTATTTCATTTTTTTTCTTCTTTTTTACTTTGCCACAACTTATGCACATCCATGGGCTTTAGCTCACTAACTTCATTGTTGCCACACATCACTCTCTTATCACTTTTGGGATCTTTATGTATTTAGACTTGATCATCATCCCATTTCATCTCCTTGGGAACTCATGGCCTCGAGGCCTCAATGCCATTATTCCAATGTGTCAAGTTTAATCTATTCGATCCCTAGGGTTATGGGAAGCTGCCATGCAATGTCCTCTTGGGGCCTTAAGACCATGAGGGTATTAACCTTTGGATTAAGATTTTAATGCCCCTAAGCTTCTATGATACTAATATATCCAAAATTTTATACTCTTTAGGGGGATTTCATGTTTCACCATTTGATTAAATTAGACCTGGGAAAGCTCTAACAACCCCCAAAAGGTTTTCAAAAGGCTGAGAAGATTAAAAATACTCTAAGTCTCAAACTTCCCTTTGGGCCTCCAAAACTAAATCAATTATTCTAATTTTTTTGCCTTATCCATGGACCCAAATATTGAAATATGGGTCCCTACCTTGTGGATTCTACTCACATTTCTGATGCTAGGCTGAGGCTTGAAGTGTAATGTTAACTATTCATCCCACTCACTTGATCCTCTGACACATTTCTAGGCTTACACAAACCACCCTAGGAGAGTGGGGAAATATGATTATGTCATGTGGCATCATCTTACTAACTTGCTAGACTGGAGGGTTTTTAACTATACAAATAGTTTTAGGACAACATTTAAAAGTTAAAATTCTAAAAAATGTGTGAAGACCAACCTCTCTTGAAAATTTTCTAAGTCAAAAGACTTAGTCATTTTGATGGACTTTTATTAAATTTTGAACCCTTAAAATGTTGAACTCAAGTGTTGTTATTCCATGGTGATAAAAAATGGTCAACATTCTAGTGACCTATATGGACCACTTTCCTGTTAAGTGGGAAACCAAAATATTTTGAAGTAATCCATTAGGATTAGAGTCATATGGGATCCCTTTCTCTTCTTTCTCCTAATTGCAATTAGGTATGAGAATCCCACTTAAACTTAGAAATAATTGAGATACCTTCCACAAGGAGAAACAAAGAAAACAACTTCATTGAATAATTCTTAGAGGAAAGACAAATCTAAGTTAACATAACTACACACAAGAACTTGGAGGAAATGAAACTACTCTAAAAAATAACATTTGTGTGTGGCACTTAGGGAAATTAAAAAATCTAAACTACTATTTACAAGTATGCTCATGATCATCAGAGATAGTGCTTGACATGAATCTCATTGATGGAGATGGGTAACACTTCTCTACTTGGCCTTGTGAGCTAATATGCTTTAGCTTTCTTGTAGATGACTATGGTATATGGGCCACTCCATATAACATCAAACATGGAATGCTTCCTAGCCTTTGCTCTATCTGCATCCCTTATATCAAATGTTTTCTTGGTCTATGCCTACTAAATCTCCATAATTCTCATGGTTTATGCTAATATTAATATCATGGGATCACTCTCAATTAATTTCAATTGATGGATGATATGTTTGACTACTCATTTATTGATCTTAACTTTGAGGAAAGCCAATGCATTATCCAAAGTAATAGTAGCAAGAAAATCAAATCTTGTGACAATGATTTCATATAAGTATATAATGAAAATCTTTTTATCTTCTTTGAGTGTTATTGCCTCCATACACCTCTTGAATTAGTAAGTTACTATGAGGATCCACTTGTGTCCAATGCTTGATAGTGGATTTATCATGCTAATGTAGTCTAGGCCCCACTATGTAAAGGGTTGATCAACTTGTGTTGGGGATAGGAGTGGGCCTACCAATTTTTACTTGACTATAAATAAGGTTCACTTTTTACAACCTCACACTCATGCATGCACATACTTTAATAGAGTTGGCCAATAATAACTAGCTCACATGATCTTCATAGCAATGGTATTTGGTGAAGAATGGCCTCTTGATGGCTCATAATGGAACTCTTTTAGGATCCTATTCACTTGATCTTATTTTATGAATTATAAGAGAACCCAATTGATGTCTATTTTGAAAATAAAATTCATAAAAAGTGCATAATAAATGGATTGTAATCTAAAATTTCTAAACTTATATTTATTCAAGCCATGCAAATATGTGCTAGTCTAGAGGAAGATCCTCATGCTCTCAGTCTAGCTTGCTATGGTGCCTTGGTATTTTGGTTGGTTTTCATGTAATGTAATAATTACATAGTCTTGGTTTTTCACATCCTCTGATATCTACTTGCAAATTCCTTTTCCTTGCACTAGCTTAGTGATTTGGATGTCTATGCCATATTCCATCACCTTTGTGACCTAACTAGCTCTCTTCTCATTGATGTCTTCACTAAGTAAGAACTCCTTTATACTTGAGTGTGAGACCATAAGATAGATCTTGTTTTTGGAGATCATGTTCCTAAAATTATTTTATTTTCTTATTACTACAAGGGTGTGATTTTCTATAAAGTTGTAGTGAAGCTCATAATCTTTGAGCACCTAACTAAAGAAAGGGATAGGCTACTTGAGTTGGTCATTATTCTATTACATAGGAATAGTAAATATGCCTTTAGTTATACCAAATTCATAAAGGATGAAATAATTTATGTAATCTAAGTTTATCAAGTAAGTGATTCTATGATGGTATGCTTGATAGCGTCAAAACTACTTTGGCCTTCTTGGGTATATCTGATTGCAACACTCTTCTTGAGAATTTATATGAGGGGATTGGCTAGAGTTGTGAACCTCAACACAAACATTTTGATGAAGTTTATTTTTCCAAAAAATCTTTTGAGACCCTTCTTATGACCTAGGAGAGAGAGTTATAGAATGGCCTCAACTTATTTGGGATTAATTGAGAGTCTTTATTTGGAGATGATGTGTCCCAAGATTTTGCCTTCTTGTAATGTGAATATGCACTTACTTGGGTTCATAGAGATCAAAAAATCTCATAATTTTTCAAATACCTGTTCTTGATGGCCTAAATGATCTACTACATGCTTGGAGAAAAAAGTTATATCATCAAGGTAAACCAAGATGATATTATTGAGGAGTCCCTTAAATTCCATATCCATGATACTCTGGAAAGTATCTCCTATTTTTCAAACTAAAGGGAATTATTTGGTATGAAAAGGTACCACACTTAGTGGTGAAAAACACTTTAAATTAGTTGCACTCTTGCATAAGTACTTAGTTATATCTTAAATAACCATTTAGTAGTGAACACCTTTCTACACTTGTGACTATTCATAAAATTTGCTCCATTGGTGGAAGGGGATAATGATATTTGATGGAGGCTTTGTTTAGGTCCATGAAGTCTATGAATAATAAGATCTCCCAATTATTATTATATACTAGGAATAGATTGGCCACTCATGAGGAATGTTTGATTGTAAATATTATGCTAGCCTCAATGAGCTTTGAGAGGTTCTTCCTCATTAAGGGCTCAAGATTAGGGTTAACTTGCCTCTACTTATACTTGACTGGCCTAGTATTTGGGTTAAGATAAATCATATGTTGGGTTAATATTGGATAAAAGCCTCTAAGGTATTGATAGCTCCATGCAAATATATTATCATATCTTCTACATACCTCAATGATTTTTTTGATTTCAAATGGGGAACATACCTTACCATTTTGTAGGAGCTTGTCATTAGAGATGGCCACTAACCTAAAGATTTACTCCTTCACCATCATGTTTCTCTTCTCACCTTTGAATTTATAATTAGAGTTGAATATTTTCACTAGTGTTACCAATCCTCTAGGTAGTTTATTTAATTTTAATAAGATTATTTTATCCTCATACTGTGTTTTCAACCTTAACTAGTTTTTAGTATAAAAATTTACGTGATATTTTAGAAAATTGATGATCTAATCATCATTATCAAACACTTTACAATTCAAATTATTATTAGGAAATTTAAGTCTAATTATAATCTTGACAAGCTACCCTGAATCTCTTACAACATCAATAAGGAGAACATATTGAGATCTTACTATGGCAAGCCTATCTATATCAGTATTTTACTTCCTCAACATAACTTGTATGTTGAAAGCATCAAATATTTCAATGATATCCCATAATATATGTTTATAAGCCTTTATCAAGCTATTCTAAAATGCATTTTAGGTTTTCACCTAATTTATAATGAGCTTGTTATCCCGAAACACTTGTAGTGTCTTAGTTCCTTTCTTTTGCACCAAATGGAGGCCTTAGATTAATGCCTCATATTTAGCTACATTGTTGGTGAAACTAAATTATAGAATTCATGCATGAAAGTTTTTATTTTTTTGAGGAGAGATCATCACAATGAATGAACATACACCATTTTTACTTTTGGATCTATCAAAGTATATCTACCATATTCCTTTGAGGTCTTCTTGAGTTTTTATGAGGTTCAACACAATAGAGTCATCCTCAAGGATGTAGTGATTACCTAGTCATATTTCTTACATATAGTCATATGGATCAAATCCATAATGTTCATTAGCTCTGTCATTTAGTGCTACATTTTAGACTTCTTCTAAAGGTGTGGTACTCTCATGAAAGAGTGAACTATATTCAATTTCATGAATTATATAGTTCATGTCAATGGGAGTAGGTGTGTATGGATATATATGATCTCTACAAATAATCTCAATCTTGATGTTCACCCTAGTTCCATATCTAGTCCTCAATAGCATGTGTGACTAGTCAGATGACAAATACCCACCCATTTTTGTAGTGAAGTATCTTGAAATAAAAATGGAAAAAGAGATGATCTATAACATATATGTATTGGGTAATGAAGAGGCTATGGAATTCATGCAAGGTTAGATTTAAGCATTTAATAAACCTTATAAATTTGATAATTGGGGTATACTCTATACCTAGCATATCAACTATTTTCTTAGGAATGAATGAGATACTTGCACTTGAATCAATCATATAATAATGGATGAGGTGCCTACCTCTAATAAAATATATATAGAATGATAGTGGCTTACAGATTTTACCAATATCTCCTTCCCTTGGTTGACATAAACTTGTGGATATGGTTGGAGAGGCCTTTGATAGTTCACAGGGATGAAATATCTTCAATGCTTCCTACAACAAAGTTATTTTAGAAGGGATGGATAGGTTTTACCATATAATCACATTAAATCTTATTTTATTCATTTATTCCACTATTTTGAATGGAATTTGAGTCTCTTTCATCTTAAACTTTGGGATAGAAACTTCCTCCTTAGTGTGTTAATTGAATTATGGTTGATTTTAATTTTAGATAGGCTATTTTTTTCACTTATATGGTAATAGGGGTCACCTTTTCTTTAGAAAATTCACATGGAATTTGTGAAGTAGAGGTATAGCCTACTGAGGAAGATTTATCACCCTCAATTTCCTTTCTTTTAAACCTTGTTTATAGGCCACTAGATTATTGAATACATCTGGTACTTGATTTTGATTCATGTCATTGAATCTATTCTCCTACCAATTTACCAAAGTGTATTCATCTACCTATATTTGGGAATCTTTACATACTTCTTCCCTTTGCGAAGCTGATTATTTTGGCTACTCCTAAGGGTATGATATACTTTGCACCACCAAATCTTGATTTAGTCCTCCATCTGTGCAAGTGGCTTGATTATGTGGTTGATTAAAAAGAAAAACAACAGATAATGTAGGTATATATTTTTTTGAATGGGAAAAAGGGATCTAAAAGTGATGGTAGTATTATAATTTTGCATATTAGGCAATCTAAGGTAAGTGAGATCACCTTGGGCTTGTGCATTACTTTGATAAGGTAACCTATCATGTTGGTAAGAATTATTAAACTAGTGGTAAGGTATATAATGTTGGGAATATTACATATTTAAGGATTCTATCTAATTCCCAAAACTTTGTAGTAATGAATTAACTTCATGTAGTTCACTAGGAGGAGTGATAAATGTAGTTGGTAGGCTAGTGCAACATGGATAGGTGTGAATAAGGGTTGGTAACTTAGATAAATAGGTGGTGGTGATTGTTATCACTTATATTTAAAAACTTTGAGGATATGTATTATATATCCTCATCTAAGTGACATAATTGAAACACCTCTAGGCTGTGGGTAGCCTAAGATGAGGTAAATCTCTAGATAGGGCTAGCTTTAAATCACTACTACACCTAACTTTGTGAGGGAAAAGGGAGAGAAAATTTAAATTAAACTATCCTAAAGGATGTGATACATCAAATTAGTTGATTAATATAAACCATTTGCATGTTACACTTGAGAATAAGGGACTAACCAAACATATACTTCTCTAATTTGAATCTTCTCACATCAATATTTCATTATGAGGTTGTGATGAATGTTTAGGCTAGGAGGACTAGAAAAGAGGCCAAGGATATAACTATTTTAATAGAGTAACTCAATCAACCTTGACACATAAATATAACACTTCACATGACTTTCAAGAAGAATCTTTCCAACTACAAATAGGTGAGATAAGGAGACAACATGCTAAGAAAATAAGAGTCATCACTATGCAAGATCAATAATCCAAGTAAAACACACTATGGACAATCATTAAAGAAGTAAAAATTAGTAGTCTTTATTTATCCATGGTATTAAAATGAGTAGTGATTTTCCATACTCAGGTGGAGCATAGTTTACAAAGGCCAAAATGGCTAGTTCTTATAGAACTTGAGAGAGAGAAGAGAAGAAATAAGTAAAAAGGTCACAAGAACACTTGTAAAGATAATAAAATGAGTTAAATGTGTATGATAATATAATTTTAAACTCATTATGTAAAGTTAAGAAGCACAAATGTCACCCAAAGTCATGAAACTCTTGAAATGTGGCATGAAATTCCCTTTGTTGGCTCAAAAAACTACCTTTATGATTTATCCCTATTTGAACATCCAAAAACTGATTAGGGACAACTCTCATGATTGTAATGATAGGTAAGGGTTTCAAACATGCTTCTCCATGAATTGGATACATTAATAATCATATAGAATCTTCTAGAAGTGAACCATCACTACCTTCACTCAAAGGAAACTCCTCTTTCACAAACCCCTCACACTTGGATTCCAAAAAGGCATAAATTTTCCATGGAAATTTGTAAAATGGAGTGTATTACAATTTTCAAAACCCTTTATGACCTTAGAGTCATTAGGTACACCTTAAAAAGTCATCCACTTAAAGTAATCACACTTCTCACCCTCATGTTCACTGTGTTAGTTTTGTTTGGCTGAGATGAGAGCTCTAGTAGGCACACTTATGAGTTTTTATAAGACATGAAATTGACATGGAGATTTATATTAAGTCTTAAGATTCCTTCCAAAGTTTATTTCATCTCTTGAAACCTATTATAACATGTATAGTTCATAAAATAGTTAAGAATAACAATTATATACCCTATTCATATATATCATATACAACTCATCCTAATGGTATGGATCCTGACTAATTACACTAAAACATCCAATCCTTTTTCTAGGCAAACTATGCCATTTTGGTGCATTATCTCTTTCATTTTACTCAAACTAGTCACTAGCAAGGGTTTTGGTGAGTTTAGGCATGCTTTATCCTCTTAAGCTTCATTCATAAAGATGGGATGTTGAGTTTGAAAAAAAATTCTACAATAATTATCTTCAAGACCCCCTTTAACTTTTAAAATCTTCTTCGGTCCCCATGCAAAGCATTCAAGTAGATATGAGCTTTTAAAATCGCCTTATCAAGCTCTTTCCCCCATTTCCTGCAAGCCTAAGTTGTATTTAAGAAAAAAATGGTCTTTTCATGGATTACCCTACATCCTAATAGATTTTACACATTTAAATTCATCCCATAAACATTTTTAAATAGGCTATAAATCTCACCTACATCTATAAATGAAAATGACCTATCATTTGGGCACTAGGTTTAAACATGCCTAACAAGCTTGAATATAACATTGAGGGTTTAAATCACCCTATTTATATTTATAATTATGTTTATATAGATGCTTTATAACCTCTTACATGTCCTTTAAAGGTTAAAATAGCTCTTGGTTTACCCTTTTGTCACATTTTCCCCAAAATCTACCAATTTACACTTAAGGAGAGTGCCCTCTATCTGAGATAAAACAAAGGGCACTCTCTTATTTTATAAAAGAATGTTGAATATTTTATGGGATTATTAAAGATATGGATACCTCCTACACAAAAATTCAGCCCTATATTAGGTCATTTGACCCATAAACTCATTCAAATTTCATGGTAGAATATTAGAGGATAGACTGTGTGTAATGTTCAGGGTGTAGGCTATATGTTACAACATTAGAGCTCCCTCTTTGCATGATTTTAATATAATAAGAGATAATTTATACCTATAAAATAATTATGGATGCGTTTAAAATCAATTCATAATTTTTTACTGTCATGTATCTTTTCATATATCTTGAACTCTCAAGATTGAGTTCCATCCCTTGAATGTGTTTTTCTTGTTGTACTGCACCTATAGGTGTTCTTTCCTATTTGAGATTTGAAAAAAAATTAATGAGTTAAATTTAATACCTAAGGGTCATTTTATTTTAGTTTTGACCCATTTTTTCATCTTTCTTGTGTTAGACCTCAACAAAAACATAGTCCTTTTGCTCTCTGCCTCTCATAGTCAACTATAATTAACTGTGTGGGGTCTTGTAGGTAAACTATATGATTCAAGACTTGAAGACAATAAATAAAACCCTCCTTAGATTTATCCAAACCATGAAATAACTTTAATTATTCCTTTTACGGTTGGAGTGAGTTATGTTATCAAGGCTATCTATCCTACTCTCCATGGTGACCCTACAACCAGCCTATAGGTGCACATTTTATGATGCAAAGAGACATATAGGTAGACATGTCAGGGTATATATTGTGTCTTGAATTATATGTATATAAATTAAAAATGATTAGGTTAATTTTCACCTTTATATACCATCTACCATGAACACATTATTATACACTATCACCTTGGGAAACAATGATAATCATTCAAATTTTGTAGATAATAGTGAGGAAATTTAGCATTCAATTGACAACTTTGGGGTGCTCAACTACCATCCTCCATCAATCATTTTCCTTGAAAACTTTGCATAGTCTCTATCCTATATAGAGACTACTAGATACCTTAAATTCTTTAGTACCTCTATTACAAGATATCAAAAAAACAACAAGGAACTCTATTTTGCACTTTTTGATTTGATCCTTGAATTCCATAGTCATTGCTTATAGAGGATTCCCACTTATATTTTCAAACCTATATTTTAAATTAGGTATATCATGAAGTTTTATTCACACTAGGACTTCAAAAATTTCTATCACTTGCTCCATCCTTCTTTATACAAGCATTCTCAGTCCTCTACTAAGCCACTTATAGGTGGACAATGTCATGCATACAAGAAATGAGTGGTAATGCAGGTAGTATGAAAGAGATACATGCTTGTGGTTGAATTTAATCCATATCAAAATTTACCAATAAACTTTTATAATTAATAATGATTTTAAATAACCACTAGGACCCCTGTTCTAGCATGATGTCATCCTAAAAGACTCTTGTAGGTGCACATTGAGTTGCATACAAGAAGTGAGAAAAATTGGGGCAATGAACTTAGGGAATATGATTTGATAACATATTTATTTCTTCCCATGATGTAAAAATTAAACCTTATGATATTAAAAAACTTAAAACAAGCTATCACACCTTATTTTCAATATGATTTTCCCTTTCAAGCACATGTAGGTGCACATTCCAATGGTAAACTATATAAAAGTGTTATAAATGACTATAATAACCATATATTACCATTTAAATTCTAAATTAATTTATTCATGTTGATAAAATATAAAAAAATTCTTTGAAACCTTCATCACACCTGTATGAACATACCATATAGGTTCTATTCATATGATTTACCATGACTGACTGTGTATGATAGTCCTAAGGTAAATTGGTTACATGATCCTTGTGACTGTACCCTCATGGAGTATGATTTTGAATATGAAATTGGAATGGGAGGAAATAAAAATAAAATTTTAAACATGGGAATGAACTTATTATAATCCCTTGGAATCACTACCAAAGCTTGGATACTCTCAAAATAGTGAAAATTTGCATATAACACAGAATGGTGCTTCTCTTAAAACTTTGAGATGATTTGCATATAAAAACACCTTGAAATTATAAAACAAGAATGGAAATAATTTTAATATGGATTCAAAATCATCTGATAATAACATCAATAAGTGAATTGTATAGAATTATCCAAACCAAGGCAAAACCTATAGTGTGCACAAATTAACAAGCAAATTGGATAGGTCAACTTCTTAAGAATGGTTCATAAAGTACAGGTCACCATTAATATACAAATAAATATAAAATATAATTTTATTCAGTTTATAAGACACCCTTAGGAGCATTTTTTCTAAAATCTCCCTTGCTAGACGTACTTAGTACAAACCTACTAACTAGTTTTATGTGCATAGAAGGGTGAAGGAATAGAATAGTTTTAGCTCAATTTTGACACTTTCATAGTAATTATCTTCATGACCTTATACCATGTGTCACACTCCCTTATGGGCTGTACAAGTGCCAAACTCTTCCCTTTTTCAAGAAAACTACCCTTTATTTTGAAAAACCTACCACTTTTAAGTTATGATTTTTTCTTAAGGCATAATAGGAAAAATGTAACATTACATCATCATTTTTACACCTTCACACTTCCAAAGGAGGTTTTAAAACTAAATTAATGCTCTATTTTGACCCCCAAAATGACTCAAAAAGACATTGACTAATTAGACTAAGACTAAGGATAAGATGACATTAAATGACATAAAATAAATTATAATACACCCCATGACAAAATATTAGACCCCTAAAACATCTAAAAAGTCAATTTTTAACCTATAGGTGTCCCAATTTGACCTATAGGGTTAAATTTGGTCAACAGTTCTATAAATAGAAGCATGGGAGGCCTATGAGAAATCTTTCTATTCTTAATTAGATAATTATCATCTGTAACAACAATGTCTTATATATCATGGAGTAATACTCCTATAAATTGGATCATTACAACTATATCACTACTTAGAACCTTCAAATAATATAAAAATGCAATATTTTGAGGTGGCTTAAAAAAGGGTGGTATTCTATCCCAGAATCTCTAGAATATAAAATTAAAATAAACCATCATCTCATGTGGGGATCTCTTAATGGTGGTAAGCTACTCCATAAAAGATAGGTGGTCACTCTTGTCTTCAAATTTCTTGCATAATTTTTCTCCTATATCATCCCAATTGTGAATGGAGTTAGGTGTCAAACTCCTATATCATTAAAGGGATTTTAATTTTAATGAAGAGGTGAGTAGCTTGACTACTAAATTACCTTCGGTGACATTATGGACCAAGAAGATATTGGAAATATCTTATATGTGTTCTATATGGGTGGTTACATTCTTATAGATAAAATATAATAAGCTCTTAAGTAATGAAACTAGAATGTCATCATATTGAGCTAGAGCCAAAGGACTACCTCCATTAAAGGGCACAAATAGCTAGTTTCTTTGGGCAGCCATGAAGGGAATAGGAAATAACCTTCTTCTAGGTATGGGAAATATAGCAAAAGGAGGGATAGACTAATCTCTTGGGGAAGATTGAAGTGAATTGATATCTCTCCTAATAGGATACAAGGATGCTCTAACTCTTCTTATTTTATAAGGTACATGTAATTAAATAGAATGAAAAAATACCTCTTGAAAATGAACTCATTTGTCTTGGCATATAGATGAAACATTGATCTTTTTAAACTATAAATAATTAGAGTTACCAAGTAGTCTATAGAATGTCTTCAACACTGTTAAATAAAAACAAAACCAAGATCTTATTTAAATCTTTGTATTTTTCCCACTAGGCATGCCATAAACTATTATCACTCAAGCTATACACTCGCTAAATTAGAAAAATTGGTTTAATGAGATACTGGGATCATACCCCAAGGTGTGGACTCTTTCACTCCTTGGGATGAACCTACATAAAATATGGGATTCTTTTTAATCTAAATGCATCTAATTTGGGATCAACATGTAGGCCTAAAAGAGCTAAAAGGAAATCTACTGTTAATCATAACTCTAAAATCTATTGTGGGAAAAGGGAGAAGGGATGATGAAAATAAAATGGTGATGTACCAAGATTAAATAGAATAAATATATAATCTTTAAATAACACACTAAAGAGTGTAGAGGAAAATAAAATATCACATAGGATATAATATGAACACTTCAATTACATAAGTGATTCATATAGAGGTGCAAAAAATAATACAACACTAAGAGGGATGACAAACAATCCATAGATAGTGTTTGCATAGACCTATATGCACACATAATATGAATTGAAATAAAAGAGCCAAGTTATACAAAAGGTTATAGGATGGAAAATAATGAGAGGTACAAAAACTACCTACATAAGAAGATCAACAAACCAAGGGATGCACACATGATTCAAAACAATAGAGAGAGGTGAAATTAATTATCATTAAAAGATAAGGTTCAGGTGGTAAAGGGACTCCTAGAGGGAAAATTTTGGTATTATTAGTGTGCGTAAAAATGTCAACCCTTTAAAATTAAATACCTAGGATTTTATAGGTAACAAGAAGCCCACGTGTCATTGATTACAATCTAAAATATAGATGAGAGAATTAAATTGAAGATCATAAATCAAGACAAAGTATATCTACAAATTAGACAGGGGTGGCTAAAAGTAAGCAAGACTTTGATTGCATCCTTGAGGCATGGTGATGATTTCCTTAGCTTGAATTTTTCATCTCAACACACTCTCTTATTGGTTGTGTATCAACAAATATTTAATAACTTAATGGCTATAGCTCAATTTATAAGCTTTTGTGTGAAGTAATATGGTTATAAATCTTTTGGAATTACTTCAATGGAATATTTTGGCCTAATTCTATTACTTCTTCTTTCAATACTACTCCCTGGAGACTTTCATGCCATGTTTGTCATTAATAAACTTCTTTATCTTATATGATCTGGTTATAATCTCATCATTATAGTCTTGCTCACACCTAAAAGCTAAGAGTTATACTAGCATTAAATTATATAGATTAGGTCTTAATTTTTTTCAATGTGCCAACTAAAATTTCATACTTAGTCATTCATATCATAATATTATGATCATAAAACAACCACATTTTGATTCTATAAATCTTGCTTATGATGATCTTAACAACTAGATAGGGTATCAATTTTAGGCTTAAAAACTTATGATGTGGCATTGTTTCATTTTTTGTCATCTTTGTTACTTGGTCATGGCTTGTGCACATCCATGGTATTTATTACAATAACTTCATTGATGTCACACATCACTCTCTTGGCACTTTTAAGATCTTTATGTATTTGGCCTTGATCATCACCACATGTCATCTCCTCAAGAATTTGTGGCCTCGGGGCCATTAGGCTACTGTTCCAAGTTTAATCTATCTAAGCCCATAAGGTTATGAGAAAATACCACATAGTGTCCTCTTGGGGCCTCAAGACCATAGGGGTATTAACCTTTGGCTTAAGATTTTACTAGATCAAGCTTCCATGCTACTAATACCTCCATGATTCCATACTCTCTAGGGGATACCATGTGTCACTATTTGATTATATTGGGTTTGGGAAAGCTATGAAAACCCTAGGAAGGTTTGGGAAAGCTTGGAAGGCCAAAAGTATTTTAAGTCTCAAACTTCCCTTTAGGCCTCCTTCAACACTTAGGAAATTTTGTTTTGCCTTATCCATGGACTTTGAGATTGAAAGATGGGTCCTTACCACATGGATTCTCCTCAAATTTACACTACTATGATGAGTTTTTGAGTGTAATGTTGAATATTATTTCTATGGTGAAGTGATATTTTACCATGTGGTGTCATCCCACTCACCCACTACTCTAACACATTGTTGGGATTGCACAAACCACCCTAGGAGAGTAGGGTAGTGGGATTGTGCCATATGGAATCATCCCACTAACCTACTAGCCCAAAGGGTTTTGAACTATACAAATAGTTCCAAAAACTTGGGTCATCAAGATTTGACACATGGAAGCATCTTTCTTTCCTACTTGCCTAAGCTTTGTTAACATCATTACTTTACTGATCAACTTATTAAAAATTAACTAAGTATTTAAATAATTTTAAATAGGCCTAAGACTACCAGGATATTGATGCATGGCATTAGGTGAACTTTAAAGAGAAATGGCTAAGTCTCATTGAGTGGAAAAGTGACATGTGGATCTAGGCAAACACAAAGAATTGACTAAGTCTTTTGTTTCTTGACTCTTATGGGCTTTGAAAATTTATACTGGGAATTTTTGTTAAGTCCTCTACCTTAGATATTTTTTTATCTTCCTCAAAACTTTGAAAACCTTCAAGTGATTCTAAATCCCTAAACTGATTCTAACATTGCTCCTGAGTTAATGTTTCTAAGTGTGTACTTCTCTTTTTGCCCTATGCAAGCTTTAATATTTTAATGCACTATGTACAAAGGTTGTGCACTAAAATCTACATAATAGGATGGGAGTTTAAGAGTAACATTACAATGGCATTTGAAATATGAAATTATATAAAAGGCATGAATATTAGCCTCCCTTGAAAGATTTTTAAGTCAAAAGAATTAGTTATTTTTGCTGGACTTTTACTGAGTTTTGAACCCCTGAACTACTGAACTTGGGTGTTATTTTTCCATGGTGACTTAAAATGGTCAATAGTATGTAAAAATATTAAGTAAAAATATTACATTAAATAATCTTAAGAGAACTCATCATTTGCTTCTATCATTAACATGGTGAATATTTATTTTCATGTAGGATCAACCATTTAGATTTTCCTATTAATGTACGAGAAATGTATGTTTATCCTTATTTTGATGGGATACAATCTAAATATTCTCCTTATTTAGTTTTTTTAATAGGTTTTAAATGGATCCATTTTTTAGTTTAATTAAACTAAATGCACCTTCTATTTCTAAGCCTATTTGGAGCATTCTTGATGATCTTTATAGCATCAAACCATACCATTTTTTTAGATTTTTTATCCTTTGAGTTTATTTCCTCACGCTATGTTAGCGACACTTATCCAACCAATACTAAACATGACACAAAAATAGATAGAAATTCTTTAGTATACATTTCATGAGACATTTAGACTAAGAATATAAAGCTTACAAGAAACATTTATAGAATCAAGAGTCATAATACCAAGTCCTAATATGGAGAGTCAACCTTTGTGTTCAACTACACACTTTTGTGAATACCAAAAAATAAGTACTCATTATTATATGAATTATCAAGATCTTATACACTATTTGGATACACTTCCTCTTGAGGTTGTTAACTTTCCTCTTTAGCTATATATGTTCTCTTTGAAGGTGGCATCAACGTACATCCCCAAGATCAAGGATTTGTATTTCATTTAGCATGGATGTTCTACCCATTCCATGGATATATGTATAACCTTCCGACAACATTTCCATTTATTTTTTAGGTGTGAGCCTCAAGTTATTTTTCATCATTATCATGAAATCTATCTAACATAGGATTAACCTCCTCTATATCCAAAACTACCTTTTAAACCAAATGAATTTCTTCCTACTTCATAAGTAAAAGTCTCCCTCCCCTATTTATTCCACTCACAATAAAAGGATTATAATCCTTCTTATATTGTAATGATTACTTTATCCATTGATACCATTTGAAAGGAATTACTTTCATAAATGTATGAGAAATAATAAGAAATAATGGTTAATGAAATATATCAATTACATCAAGACATTTATGATGTTGTTGATGGTGTGTGTACACACATTAATATTTATTTATGATCATATATTTTATCACATCATACCCTTTAATTCAAAAAATTTATATGATTTGATTTCACATTTAAAATATTTACCCCAAGAACATTCATCAATGATAAAAGAAAGTGCATAAAATTAAATAAAACACAAATTAATGTTACTTATCAAGGTGTAAACCATAAATGAGATAAGAATTTTAAAGTGGGAAACTGAATGTATCAAATAAAAATCTACATGATATTATTAGAAAGATTGCTACCAAAATCTCCATAAGTACAATATTGAATCAAGATTATAAAGAGAAGAAGAGAGAGAGATATATGAGATTTTAGTGAGGAAATTAGGAGAGAAATGACTATTTTATAGAGCAATAAGAAGATAATGGGAGTTACAAGGAATCTCATTATTATATTAAAATAATACTATATGTGTGTTGCTCATGTCTTAATCTCTTAAAAAGTGAAGGGAGGTGTGTGCCATGTGGGGGAAGAAGTTACTCATGCAAGTAACACTAAAATCCTAAAGGATAAAAAAAAGGTGAGTGACACCTCATGGAATCTAGATTTATATGAATTAATAACTCACATAAATAAAAATTCTTCACACATAAAAAGGGAACTTAGGATAAAATAAATATAATAAATAAAGGTTAATCCTAACACTCCTTAAACATTTTTTAGGGGTTTAAAAAAATAAAATAAAGGAGGAATCATCAATAACTCTCCCACTTGATGAGAACTTCCTTCAATCCTAACATGTTACAAAATAATACAAACTTTTCTTTACATAATGGCTTAGTGAAAATATCATCCATTTATTCTTTAGTAGGATAGAAAGAGAGAAGAATTTGATTTTCTTAAATAAGTACATGATAAAAGTGATGTTAAATCTCAATGTGCCTGGACCTTGCATGGAAAACTAGATTTTTTGCTAAGGCAATGACATTTTGATTATCACTAAAAATTGGAGTAGCTGAATGTTATGGGTGGCCCAAATCTACAAGAAGTCTTTTAAGCCAAATACTTACATTTTAAATAGGATTAAAAGATTTATACTAAGCTTATGTGGAAGATAAATATATATTAGTCTAATTTTTACTATTCTATGAAATGGTGTTGAAACCCAAAGAAAAATAAAAACCACTTGTGGATCTACGATCATTAGGATCATCAACCCAATCAGAATATGAATAACCTAACAAATAAAAAATGTTATTCAAGGTATACTCTATACCAAAAGTTAAAGTACCTTTGATATAACTAAGAATTTTTTTTATCATCTTTGAAATGAGTAGCTTGAGGTTTAGACATAAAATTAGAAATCAATACAATAGAAAAATCAATATCAGGATGAGTATGAGTAAGATGATTCAAACTACCAACTAATTATCTATAGAGAGTTAGATGAAAAGTTTCATTTTCTATGTCATTAAGTAATTTAACACCAAGTTCAAAAGAAGCATAAATAGGTTTGCAATATAATATATTAAAACTAGATAACAAGTCATATGCATATTTGGATTTAGAAACAAAGACATGATCTTGTTCTTACCAAAATTGAATGCTTAAAAATTAATGTAAGAGACCCAAATAAGTCATTTCAAAGGTATTATTTAAATCATTTATAGTGAAAAAACCATTTAAATATTACTACTAATTATGATTAAGTCATCAACATACAAAATAATGATAACTATTTCATTTGGAGTATTTTTGACAAAAATATTTGGATCATTAGAACTACGAGTAAAGCCTTGAGCTATAAAAAATTAATATTTTTTAGAATATCATTCTATAAGAGATTATTTAAAACCATAAATATATTTATTTAACTTGTAAAAAATATTTTCATTACCTTTCTTAATAAAACTAAGCAGTTGAGACATGTAAATTTATTCATGCAAGTCACCATTTAAAAAATCACTCTTAACATCCATTTGATAAACATGCCAATGCATGTAAGTAGATAAATCTAAAAAAAATTTAATTATGGGAATCTTAGCAACATTATCAAAGGTTTAATTATATTCAATTCCTTTAATTCATGAAAAAACTCTAGAAACTAATCTAGCTTTATATTTTTCGATTTGATTATTAGAATTGAACTTAGTATTAAAAACCATTTATAACTTACCAAATTATTCCCATTAAGGAGAGGAACAAAGTCCCAATTGTTATTATAAATCAAAGAGTTTTATTCATCATGCATTGATTTTTCCCAATGAGGGTGACCTTGATCTTGTTTTAGTGTTTAAGGATCATTATTGTTCATAAATTTTGACATCAAAGAATTATTCTAAAATGGTTGCCTAGTTCTACAAGTATCATTAAAATCTACATCAATTTTAGAATTTTCTATGATAGTCTTGTCCCACTTAGACAAAGCTTTAAGTGGAATAAGACTAAAATAAAGAGAAATAATTTGAGTAACAACATCATTATGCACCAAATCATTATGATCATCACTTGATTCCAAAAGAAAAGAAGCAAAAATTATATCAAGAAAATATGAACTAGAACCACAATTAAGTACAACATTTTCAACAATGTTAACATCCCTTTTAGTCTTGATTTTATTAGTTTGAGGATCATACACCCTATGAGATTTAGATGATTCATCATCACTGAAAAAGATAAAAGTGTCTACTTTAGAATCTAACGTATTACATTTTTTCATTGGAATATTCATAAATGTATCACAACAAAAAACATGTAAATGATTTAAATTAGGTTTTCTACCACTCCAAGATTCTTTAGGTGTAATATTTTAAAAAAAATTAGTGAGATTCTTATTAATGAGATAGGCAACATAATACTTAGCTTCAACCCAAAATTTATAATGCATATTTTTAGCATGCAACATACACCTAGCCATTTCAATGATAGTCCTATGTTTACGTTTAATGACACCATTTTGCTCAGGCGTTTAAGAAAAAAAATTCGCATGTTTAATACCATGTTGCTTATAATATGTAATAATATCATTGCTAACATATTTATTAGCATTATCGGTGCATAATATGCATAAATAAAAATGTAATTGTTTTTCAACAAAGGCATACAACTCAAAAAAAGTATCTAAAACTTGATCTTTAGTTTTTAAGAAATAAATCCAAACTCACCTAGTGAAATCATCAACAAAAGTTAAAGCATAATTTTCACCATCAATATAAGGAGTTTGCATAGGGCCTAAGATATCACTATGAACTAAATGAAGCTTTTCATTAGCATTCCAAGATTGATTCTTAGGAAAAGTTTCTCTATGAATTTTACTAGACATACAACCACTACAAGTAGAAGTAGTGGGAGGAATTTTAGGCAAACCTTACACCATATTAAGTTTGTTTATAATTGAATTAATTTGATAATTTATATTTCCTAATATTAAATTTCACAAGTTAGCATCATTATAAATAAGAAAATCATGAGAAGAGGAGGAAGAATAGAATCCAATAAATTTGAACAAATTAGTATTGTCTAAAAAAGCAGTAGCAACTACTTAAAAATATTGCTTAGTAGATTTAACATAACAAGTGTATTCATAAACTTATACATTAGAGTCTTATTTTCACAATTGAAGAACAAAAAATAAATTCAATTTTAAGACATTATGTAATTCACCATTATAGATTTTAATAGTTCATATGGCTTCAACATTGCAAGAAGCATGATTTGCAAGTCTTACATGATTATTATAAATATTTAGTTATAAATAAGTAAACAAATTCTCATTAGATGTCATATGAAGAGTATAACTATAATTAACAATCCATTCAAAGGAGAAGCATGCAAATCATAAATAAAAGTAGCTCTAGTATTAGAGTTTTGTTTAACTTGAGTTTTAGTGTTACTAGTGCTAGCATTGTCTTTTATCTTAAGCTTTCCATTTTTGATATCACAATTATTCTTAAATTAGTGATATTCATCACGATTATTTTTTCACAATAATTACACTCTAACTTTTTCTTAGTTTGGAGTTAGAATTTTGATCTTTACTATCATCTGTATTATTGGAATTATCATGTTATTTACCATTCTTATGTTGGTGTTTAGAAACAAAATCATGTTCATTAGTCTTAAGACTAATAAATTAAATCAAATTTTATTCTTCTTGATGAAACAAAGTACACAATTATTTAAACATCAAAGAAGATAATGTAGGAAAATCTAGTGTGAATAAACATTTGTAATAAATTGTTGAAAAGGTTGAGGCAAAAACTTTTTCATGATAATAAGAATTAAATTTAAATATAAAATTTTAACTCCCAAACCAACTAATTGAGAATGCAAATAATTAAATTTAATTAATAAATCATTCATAGTTTTGAATTCATTTTACTTTAAAACATAAAGTTGATCTTGAATTTGTAGATTCAAGAAGATAACCATCAATATGCACATGTAATTTAGAGTTCATGGCAATCCTAATTAATTTTAAGGCCTTGTCATTTTTTGATTTTCATTTCTCTTAAAATTCAATTGAGGTAATCTTTGTATCAGGTTTGGGGTCTATGCCATCTACTACGTGCACTAAGTATTTAAAAGTGAATATGTATTGCATATAAAATTTCCATAAGTTGTAATTGGTAGAGGTGAGTTTCACATGGATGAAGCTTCCATGATCCCCATCTATCCCATTCATTTCATTTAAGGCACACTTGGTCCAATTTTAATATTGTACTTTATTCTAAAGTGTAGGTTTAGGAGTATCTAAGTGTTTTGGTCTAAAAGTTCTCCTTTTTAGTGGTTGGGTGGAATATCTCTTATTTTAGTCATCTATAGCACCCATTTTTAGAATTTTGAATCTATATGGAGGAAAATAAAAATTCCCAATAGAGTCAAAATCCATAATAGAAAAAAATAAAAGGAAATGATAAAAAGGCAAAGAACTAAAATATCATCAAAAGATATGGTAATATCATTGGCACACCCCTTATCTTAGTCAATGATAAAACTCCATAGTTGGCCTCATGTTATATCCAAGGTGCATTGGGGTGTGATAGAATAATAGACTTGGGTAGGAGGTCTCATATATATTTTTAGTTATAGTTAATTTTTCACATAAGTACCCAATCCTCATAGTAAACTAAGAACTCTATAAAGGGTCCTAAGTAACAAGGAACATATTATGGGAAGGTAGGATATTTTTATTTTCCATTAATTTAGATTTCATGGGATGATATTTATACTTCACTTCTTAGACAAATATTACACTTTCTAGGTGGGGTTTTCTAGATCCTTGATGTTAAAAACTCTTATCCTTACCCACTTGATTAGGGTGTCTTTTTCACTCTAATTATATATACATCACCCTTGTAGTGTCTTAATTAGTTATGTTCACCTCTTATAATATACCAATATACCCTTGATGGATATTTTTACTAGATAACCGCCCTCTTATTTATATCATTTTTATTTCTCTTTGATTCATATTTGACTCTTAGCTTTCATTATTACACCTATTGGGTTTTCAATTTTGTAAGTCACATTATAAGATCTTGAGGAATGCAATTGGTACTTCCTCACAAAAACCCACTACCTTAACATCTTAACCATCTCCATCATTCTGGTTATGAATTTAGATGGTTGTGCCTTCCTAAAATACACTCCAACATAAACAATTATATCATGTTTTCACTTATTAGAGTCTTTACTTACATGTTTTGTATATCCTTATTTTAATTAGGTTTTCATTTCTATCACATTAGATGTTTTAAAACCATATTATATTCTTTCATGTTATTTTTGTATGATTCAAGTTTTAAAGTATCTTACTTTGGATATGTTTTACACTCATTTATTTTCCTTTACTTGATTTAGATTTTCACTTATTTTAATTTGGATGTTCTTATAGTCATTTTAACATAATTGTTTGATTATATTTTTATCTCCTTACATTGGATATATATTTTTACAGTTATTTTTTCATCACGTGTTATTATTTTAAATTTTCATCTATCTTACATTTTATTTGATTTATGAATTTTCTTGCAATATTTCAAATATTATATATTTTGATTATATTTTTATCTTGCTTACATTTGGTATGTTTGTTGATTTTTGTATCTACTCACTTAATATGTCCTTTTATACTTATCCATACATATGCTCATAATTTATAGAAAATAATGAAACATTCATAAAATCATTACATCACAACATGATATTAGAACCATAATAAGTGTTATATCAACATTTATAACCCATGTAATAAAATAGGATTAAAATTAAATTATATATGCATGTGCTAAAATGTTTTCTACATAAAAATAAAATCATATATGTGAAAATCTATAGTTTTGTGACATCTTATGTAGACACTAAAAAATTACACACAATAACTTTTGATGTCAAACTACCTCTTGACCATATCAAACCCCTAACTTAACACATTTAACTAAAACATTTAATTCACTCCCTTTTTAACCTACTTTAACCCATTATATTTTGTCCCCTTGACCATCGAGGTTTAGCCTAATTGCCGACAGTTGGCCTAACCATCGACAGTCAAGTCTCTGAGCCTATTTTAAAATTTTAAAACATTGATATCTTTATGTGAGATAAATATCTCCCTAAATGAAAACTTGATTTTAAAACTAGCTTTAAAACATCATGAATTTGCAACTTTATCCCCTATCAAATTAGTAACTCACTCCACCCCAATTAGTAACTTCATCCTATAAAAGGAGAAGAAGAGGAAGTGAAATGGATCCACAATCCATAGTCTTGAATCCAAACTCTCTTACATATAGGTATTCAACATCCTTTCAAAAATTAAACAAAATCACAAATACTTGAAGCTCTATCAAAATAACTTTCAAAATATCTAGTACTATCACTTTGGCCAAATTACTTTAGCCTTCCACCATCAAGTTTTTGGTATCTTTCACTTGTTTTTATTTATTTATCTTATTTATAACCTCCCTCCCCTATTAGACCCATTAGTATCATATTTTTCACCCTTTGACCCTGTTAAAAACCTCTATTTTCCCAAATACCCAATTTTTACCTTTTTTTCTAATCATTTCTATAATTATACAAGTAATCGTTGATGGTTAGCACAACTATCAACAATCAATTCAACCGTTGATGGTTACCCAACCACTGATGGTCAACCTAAACTATCAAAGGTTCACCTGATCACTGATGGTCATTGTCGCATAAAAATACAACATGATATTTTTAGCCTCATATCCCTAGTCAAACATAACTTTCTCTATTTTTGTCTGATTACAATACTTTTTTAAATTTTTTGGACTAGACTCTGACCATTTTAGCATAAGTATTGATTGGATTTACTACTTTTGGGTCATTTTTCTATTACCTAGCATTCTAATTTCTTTATATTTCATTTCATTTATGATCCAAATGGATCCATGTACCATTATATTTTTTAAAAGTCTTCAAATTAAGTTCAAATCATTTTCACATTGTAGTACTCATCGAGAGCATTCTGACGCTTTTTATAGTTTGTAAAATGGAAACCGTATGCAAAAGTTATAGGCTGCTAAAGTTTTGGTTCAACAGGTTAAAATTTGGTGTCGTAAGGTGACGTGGCATAATTGAGGAACGCCAAGTGGACCAATCTCCATTTGACACATAGAAAATAATTAGAGGGAAAAAAATATTGGTTAGGTGTTTTTTTATGCACATGGTATTTGATAATTTCAAATGTATTAAAGGCACCAAACCTCCACTCCACCCACCAAATACTCCACTAAACAATCATCTAGGCATTTGACTAGACTATGTGGCATCCAAAGTTGGCACTCAAATCTTCTCATTTGAAAAGGTTAGCAAGTCTACTATTAAAAACATGTAAAACAACCACACCCAGCAAATGTGGGACAAAACTTAAGTCAAACACCTAAAATGGAGGGAAAAAAATTCAAATTGCATGTTTGGCACCTAGGGAGGAGAGCCTGGGCGCCTAGAATGGAGGAAGGAGGTTTTGAACCCTTGAACTCCCATGTAAAAGGCTAAGGTCTTGATCACTTCAGCCACAGTGGCTGAAACATTATAAAAGGGAGTTATTTTTACTTGTATTGACATAGATTTCTGACTGTGTAAAGAAAATTAAGAGGATTAGAGCCTTGTTTTTGCCTTGTACGACCTTGGGATTTTGTTTTCAAGTCTAAGAGAAATATTTACAGGAATATAAAGATTAGATAAGATGAAATTAAATATTTTTAAAGGTTTTGAAGTCATTTGTTTCAGCATTTTAATAGAATGGTCCTCACTTGGAACGGACCCAAAGATGTAGGCTATTGAAGCGAAACTCTATTATCAACTTATTGGTGTTATCTTTGATTTTCTCTGATTATTATTGCATTATAATCTTCATTTTAATTCTAGTTTTACTTTCTTTATGATAAATTAAACACAAGAAATTGAAATTTTGAAAGATCTCATAAACATGAACAAGTGATTTTTGAATGTAATAGACTTGTATTTTTTAGTTTACAGATCAATTTTTTGGTATCAGAGTGGTTATTATTTAACAGTGATTGCTAGTGTATGTTGACAAGGTCTAAATCCCAAAAGGGTGAAGGAAATCTTGTTGAGTATAATCTAGAGATTAGTTCAAGGTGTGCTTCAAGGATGGCCAAAGAAGAGATGGAATCCGAACAAGCTTTCCATCGAGCTTTCATGGACATGAGAAGCATGGTTAAGGAAATATACCGTGAAAAACAAAGGAAATCTAAGAATGAAAAATAAGGTGATTCACGAGAATCAAAAGGTAAAGAAACTGAAAAACCTTCTCCATCAGATGATGGTAAAAAAATTGTGGATTCTCTCCTTTCACTAAAATTGGATATTAAGTTTGAATTACCAATGTTTAATGGCAAAGTTAATGCCAAAAAGTTGGATAATTGGGTCAAGTAAATTGAAGTTTATTACAGGGTCCACAAGATTGCAGGGGATGAGTCAAAAGTTCATTTGGCTAATCTTTGTATGGGAGGTATAACTCTCATTTGGTGGGAGAGTAAGTTGAAAGAAGCCAAGCTTCAAATAGGTAACTCGATTTCTACTTGGAATGAATTTATTGAAGAACTCAGAAAGCAATTCTATCCTTTAGGCTATATGCAACAAGCCATGATGGATTGGCAAAGTTTTAGACAAGGAAAAGGCCAAAGTGTTCAAGATTATACACAAGATTTTAGGAAAAAAGCTTTACTTTTGAATGCTCCTCTATACACACAAGAAACACTGCTAAAATATATAGGTGGATTGCATAGTTACTTAAGACATATGATTCTTATGTTCAATCCCACTGATTTAGATGTAGTATGTGTTTAAGCCACTCAGTTAGAGGCTAGAAGAAAACAATCAAAAGAATCTTTTCCTAAAGTAAAAAGTAAGCAATCTAATGTTAAGCATTCCAAATGGGAAAGTTCATCAGGAAAGGGTAAACATAAATCCACTTATACTGTTAAAAAAGAAGAAGAAGGAAAACCATTTTGTAATCATTGCAAAAAAAATCATGATGAGTCTAAGTGTTGGAAATTACATCCTGAGTTAAGGCCTAAGAAGTTTCAAAAGAAAGAAAAGAAGGCTAATGCTATGGTTCAGGACTTAGGATCAGATTTAGGTGATGAAACTAAGATCATAGCTATGGGGTTACATAATGATTTTTATCTTTCAGTTTCTAGCACTAAGTCATCAGCTGATGCATCTTCTTCTAGACAAAATTCTGTGCATGTTGATAATAAAATAAATGAATTGTTCCACATTAGAGTTGTTTCAAAGCATACTAAGATTGACAGTCTATTTGATAGTGGTTCACAAGTAAATTTAATTTCTGAAGAGGTTGTTAAGAAGCTAGGCTTACAAACCAATCCCCATCCAAAGCCTTATCCACTAGGTTGGGTGTGTGACAATGTGAAGCTACAAGTCTCACAAACTTGTAGGCTAAGGTTTGCCATCACATCCAAGTTTGTAGATGAGGTTGAGTTGAATGTTGTTCCATTGGACATATGTGGGATTGTTTTGGGAAGCCCATATCTTTATGATAGAAAAGCAATATTCTATAGAGAGGAGAATAAGTACTTGCTTGTTAAGGATGGCATTTAATATATAGTTAGAGCACATCACATTAGAACAAGTGTTTCCTTGGTTATAGTAGGGCAAATGAAAAGACTAGTTAATTCAAGCAAGACTTTTTGTCTCATGTTGATTAAGTCTAAGGAAAAAGAATATACTCAAGCTTTGGAAAAATGTGATCCTAGACACAAGAATTAATTAGTTGAAATCATTTCTACTTATGATGATGTATTTTAGGATCCTAAGGGCTTACCTCCCAAAAGGGGAGTTCAACATGAAATTCAGCTATTGCAGGATTATCCTCTCCCTAACATTGGCATGTACAGGTTATTAGTGGTGGAAAATGAGGAAATCAAGAAACAGGTAATGGATCTATTGGATAGAGGTGTTATTCATCCAAGTTCATTTCCTATTGGTTCGCCAATTATTTTGGTGCCAAAGAAAGATGGCACTTAGTGAATGTGTGTTGATTTTCGTGCTTTAAACAAAATTACTATTAAGAATCATTACCCTCTTCCTCATATAGATGATTTGTTGAATCAATTAAAACATGCTACTTATTTCACTAAGCTGGATTTGAGAAGTGGATATCATAAATTAAGAATTAATGAAGGTGATGTATGTAAAACTGCCTTTAAGACAAAACAAGGATTGTTTGAATGGCTTGTTATGCCTTTCAGGTTGTGTAATGCCCCAACTACATTCATGAGATTGATGAATGATGTTTTTTGATAGTTTCTTGATGATTTTGTTATAGTCTACTTAGATGATATATTGATTTTTAGCAAGTCATGGGAAGAGCATGTGATCCACATTAAGAAAGTCATGGATGCATTACGAAGGGAAAAAATCTATCTTAAAATGTCAAAATGTGAATTTGGCAAGACCTCTTTGATATATTTGGGTTACATTGTAGGACATGGTGAATTGAAAATTGATCCTGCAAAAGTGGAAGTCATTGTTAATTGGCCTACACCCACTAACACAACTAAGGTTAGGATTTTTCTTGGTGATGTACAGTTTTGGAGGAAGTTTATTGCTCAATTTTCATATATTGCATCACCTTTACATTCTTTGACAAGTGTGAAACAGGTCTTTCAGTGGGGAGGCAAACATCAAAAAGCCTTCGATACTTTGAAAGAAAAGATAAGTATTGCTCTGGTCTTTGCACTTCCTGATATACAACAACCATTTGAGATCGAGATAGATGCAAGTGAGTATGCTATGGGAGCTATTTTAATGCAAGGTAAGAAACTAGTTTGTTATCATTCTGAAACCTTTACAAGTGCAGTAAGAAAATATCCAACTTATGATAAAGAATTGTATACATTGGTTCAAAGTGTTAAAAAATGGAAACATTACTTAATGGGCAAAGAAATAATAATACATATAGATCATCAGCCCTTATAGTATCTCCAATCACAAACTAAGCTACAACAGTCTAGACATTTTCATTGGATGGGTTTCTTACAACAATTTCATCTTGTGATCAAGTATAAAAAAGGAATTCAGAATAAGGTTGCAGTATGCTATCTAGGCCTCCTATGGTTGTTGCATCTATTCTTTTACAACATGGTTCTTTGTCTCATGAAAGTTATAAAGAACAATATGTGAATGGTTTTGATTTTTAGGATGTTTATAAAGACTTGATGAGTAGTAGACAAGTAGAAGAATTGGACTATCATGTACACAATGATCTTTTGTATCATTTGGGTAAACTATGTATTCCTCAAAATGAGAGGGTGCACATGATTAGAGAAGCACATACTTCTCTTATTTCTGGTCATTTTGGAGTTGATAAAATGGTTGCACATTTGAAAATGTATTTTTATTGGCCTCATATGTAGGAAAATTTTGCTAAATATATAAGGGGATGTACTCTTTGTGCCACAAATAAACCTAGTAATAGGAAATTGGGACTTTACACTCATCTACCTGTTCCTACTCACCCCTGGGAAAGTATCTCTATGGATTTTGTGGGGGGATTGCCTATGACACAAAGAAAACATGACTATTTATATGTGGTTGTGGATAGATTTAGCAAAATTTGTGTTTTGATTCCTTGCACTAAGCAGATTACTGGTGAAGGCACTGCATATTTGTTCTTTAAACATGTATGGGTTCATTTTGGTTTGCCTACTTCAATTATTTTTGATTGAGATTCTCAATTTATTGGGGAGTTTTGGTCAAATTTGTAGGGACTAATGGACACTAAATTAAAAAAATCACTGCATTTCATCCACAAACCGATGAACAAACAGAGGTTGTGAACCGCACTGTGGTACATTTGCTTAGGGGGTATAGCAATAAAAATCCAGAGTTATGGGATGAATAATTGTGTTACATACATCATGCATATAACCAGGCACTTCATTCTTCTACTATGAAATATCCATTTGAATTTTGTTATGGATACTTGCCTAAATCTCCTCTAGATGTTTTCTATGGACAAGATAGAGCTATTGGTGAAACAAAAGAAGCCATTCAAGCCAAGAAGTTCATTAAACAAATACAGCTTATTCATTAGACTGTTCATACTCAATTGGAGAAAAGTCAAGCGAAGTACAAAGCTAGGCATGACAAACATCGTATTGATCACCAATTTATTTTAGGTGATATGGTATGTCTTCACATTAGTAAGGAAAGACTGATAGGTGAAGGTAAAAAGTTGAAACCAATATGGTATGGTCCTTTTCGGATAATGGAAAAAATTGGCACAAATGCTTTCCGATTAGATTTACCATCTTACATACAAATTTATTTAGTTGTAAATGTGGAAAATTTGAAATTTTATGAGCCTCCAATGATCATTGATTATGATGAAAGTGTATCCATTCCTTCCATTGATGATTTTTCTCTTGAATATCTAACATAATTGTAGGAAGATACTATACTTGACAGGAATATGTGGACTTCGTGAAGAGGTAATGTTGAATATCTTTGTGTTGGTCTCAAAGGGATGCACCCAAGCAAGGCTAGATGGATGGAAGTCGGAAAGGTGAGGTAAAAATACCCTCACCTCATTACCAATTAATTTCAACTTTTAGAGGTCCAAAAGTTCCTAGTGGGGAGGAACGATCCAAATGAATCCATGTACCGTTCTATTTTTCAAAAGTCTTCAAATTCAGTTCAAATCATTTACACATTGTAATACTTGTCGAGATCTTTCTGACGCTTTTCATGGTTTTTAAAACGGACACCGTATGCAAAAGTTAGAGGCTACTGAAGTTTTGGTTCAATAGGTAAAAATTTGGTGTCGTAAGGTGACGTGGCACAATTGAGGAATGCCATGTGGACCAATCTCCATTTGACACATGGAAAATAATTAGAGGGAAAAAAATATTGGTTAGGTGTTTTTTTATGCACATGGTATTTGATAAGTTCAAATGTATTAAAGGCGCCAAACCTCCACGCCACCCACCAAATACTCCACTAAACAAGCATCTAGGTGTTTGACTAGGCTATGTGGCGTCCAAAGTTGGCACCCAAATCTTCTCATTTAAAAAGGTCAGCAAGTTTACTATTAAAATCATGTAAAACAACCACACCCAATAAACGTGGGATAAAACTTAAGTCAAGTGCCTAAAATGGAGGGAAGAAAATTCAAATTGCATGCCTGATGCCTAGGGAGGAGAACCTGAGCGCCTAGAATAGAGGAAGGATGTTTTGAACCCTTGAGCTCCTGTGTAAAAGGCTAAGGTCTTGACCACTTCAGCCAAAGTGGCTAAAACATTATAAAATGGAGTTATTATTACTTGTATTGACATGGATTTCTGACTGTATAAAGAAAATTAAGAGGATTAGAGCCTTGTTTTTGCCTTGTACGGCCTTGGGATTTTGTTTTCAAGTCTAAGAGAAATATTTTCAGGCATATAAAGATCAAAGAAGATGAAATTGAATATTTTTAAAGGTTTTGAAGCCATTTGTTGCAGCATTTTAATAGAATGGTCCTCACTTGGAATGGACCTAGAGATGTAGGCTATTGAAGCTGAACTTTGTTATCAACTTGTTGGTGTTATCTTTGATTTTCTCTGATTATTATTGCATTCTAATCTTCATTTTAATTATGATTTTAATTTATTTATGCAAAATTAAACACAATAAAGTGAAATTTTGAAAGATCTCATAAACATGAACAAGTGATTTTCAAATGTAATACACTTGTATTTTTCAGTTTACAGATCAATTTATCTTATTCAAGTAGATCTTTAATTTATCATTTCTAACTTAATTGTTATAATAGTGGATTGACAGCCTCCTAGTAAGCAATAAACTTCTTGGATCTAGCTCGCGCTATGCAGTCCACTCAACCATCCATCTAACAACCCCATTTTCTAGTGTCTTTATTATCTATAGGTTATTAATTACTAGCCAAATATGAGTTCCCATCATCATTTGGATTCATGTGCATGCTTTACTAGGTATTATTCTACACACCTTACTACTAGTTTCATTACTTGCTTCAAAATTAAGAAATGAGTGATAATTAACTGAAACACCTTGATTCCTAGGTGGATAAGGGAAATTTATATATAATGAAGCTATATACATAGCCTCTCTAAGGTGTTTGGACATGATTGTGGTCCTAGAATACATACTCTCTACTTGTCCCTTTGCATGAGCTAGTTATCTCTCCAAGTCTATAATCTAGGCATTAATACCTCTCCCTCTCTCAACAATCGCAAAAATGCCCAATACATGTGTTATTTTATTTATAGCTAGGGAATTTTGAGTCATAACCACCTGATAGCAAATTACATCTAAATTTCCTCCATTTATTAAAACTAGTGTCTTTGTAATATCCTACTCTATATACCATAGCTCATATGCATAACACCATA
This sequence comes from Torreya grandis, assembly GCA_037957365.1. Taxonomy (NCBI): domain Eukaryota; kingdom Viridiplantae; phylum Streptophyta; class Pinopsida; order Cupressales; family Taxaceae; genus Torreya; species Torreya grandis. The sequence goes on along the minus strand of JARHVA010000381.1, from coordinate 5,631,688 downwards.
AAATATAATTATAATCACATATGTACCAATACAAATCACTATGGGACATAACATGGTTATAGCATCATGATCTATGAGAAGGTTGTATAATATTTTTACATCTTGTCCCATTTTATAAAAACTAGTTAAGTATACGTAGGGGTTATGGAACTAATGATTTATAGTTATGATTTTTTTTATGTTAATCTAGATTTTGTATTATTGGTGGTCATATTGGTTGTTTTTATGATCAATTATATTAGAGAACATTTTCATATGTTTATAATATGTTATATGATCATATTGACTATGATTTCGTTTACAAATGATTTACATTATAATAATTTATTTGTACTTATATATTATGAGTATATATATTGACTATGATTTTGTTTACAAATGATTTACATTATAATAATTTATTTGTACTTATATATTATGAGTATATGATTACTTGTTATAATATTGAAATAACTACTTATTATTTGATCAAGGTGGTTATAGGACTATTTTGACCTCACAAATGGTACAATGAGAGAGTATAATTAGATAGGGGGTGAAAATATCAACATTGGGGATTAAGAGAACTAAACCAAACTTAGACACACCACATTCTTATTTCTTAGGTGAAATTAATGTTAAATTTTTTTATGTTAAAATGATAAATGTTACTTGCATTGTTTGTCTTTACATATAGTAAGGCATGTTTACATTCATTTTTTGTTGGCTACCATGTTTGCATTAAAACTCATCATGAATTAGATTATGTTAATTTTTTCAAGGTGAACCATTTGTGTGTTTTAACATTTAATGGAGTGTTGGGTGTTATTGACCTTATTTAATTATTAAACCTATGCCCATTTTTTGTGACATAATGAGGAGGGGAGTTAGGATGAAAACACCCCAAAGCAATTTAATTTAAAAGTAATTTTTAAAACTTTGGATTTTATTTAGTCATTATTTAGTGGTAAATTCCATGAATTTGAAAATAAATTAGGTTTGATTGGTTACTATGATGTGGGAGTCAACTTCACCATTTAGATAGATAGAAGGGTTTTGTGAAACTACCATACCAGAAAATAAGGTGAATGATTGAGGTTAACATGTAATGGATGATTTTGTGTATTTAATGAATTCAAATTCCATGATAGTGAACTCATAGAATTATAAGAGAGTTACCAGGTCATGTAGAACATTCATGGTTTTTGAAAAAGGATAAAAATAGAAAATGGAAGAAGAATGGATGAGGGGAGAGGAGAAGAGAGGAGCTTTGGGGAAAAAAGATTGAGGAGTTACCAATATCTACAACTAGAATGGTAGATATTTCTAACTAGGAAATTAAAACTTTAAATTTGTGTATAGAGAATGGAAGGGTTTATGCTTTTCAATTTTAAACCTATTTGTGAGCAAAATAATAAACATATGACCTAGGTAATACCCTAATTGATTTACACATGTCTATAGATCTCTTTATGAAAAAATAGGTATGTAAAATGATATTAATCCCTTTCCTTTTATAAAATTTTAAAGTCTATTAACTATCAAAATTCCCTTAGAAGATTCCTTCATTGTACACATTTTATTCATGCATGAACTAAAATGTTATTCGCTTATATCATATATTTGTGTCAAATTTCTTGTGGATGATAAGAAACTTTGTATTATACTTCATTCCAAATTATGTATTGGTTCAAATAGTAAAAAAATATTCTTCGATGACCCATTGAGCTACTACAGATTTAGGAATTTATTTTGAGGTGTTAAACTTCATTTTACACCTTGTAAAAAACTATTGTGGCATAATTCAGAGGATTTGGCTATACAAAATATGAGCATTTCAGATATGAAAAAAAATGAGTAAAATTTGAATACGCCTTAATATAAGTATAATATTGAAACTTTAGCAAGATGCCAGGTGTATATGTTGTTTTGAAATAGTAAAATCCTATAATATGTCATTATTAAGGACTTATTAAATATGTGAAACATTTTTCAAGGATATAAGGCAAATTTTTATTACTTAATAGACCTGTAGCAGCAATTTTTTTCACTAGTTAGCCTTATGTAGAGATATTTTAGATGAGGTATCCTACATTAGGATTATAGGTTACCTCTTAGAAATTTAAGCAAATAAATTTTAATATATACATTTATACATTTGGATATTTTCAAATATGCGATTAGATTTGAAGACTTGAGTAAGTTTTTGAAACTTACTTTAGTAGTATGCATAAATGAATGTATACGTACATGTAGAAGTTATGATGAGTACATTCATTTATGTATGAAATTGTATAAAATCCAAGCATATATTTGAATTTTTTTGATGAATAGGAATAGTTGTAGGTTATCATAAATAAATCTAAGTTTATATATAAAAAAGGCTACAACACCTAGCTCTAGTTCATTGACGACTTGGGCACTTGTGTTGATTTATAAGTTATGAAAGGCGATAGAAAGACATAGTTTTTATGAAATATGAAATATAATTAATGCATGATAGTTTATATTTTATAGAGGTGTGTGTGTGTGTGTGTGTGTGTGTGTGTGTTTGTGTGTGTGTATTTGAAATTGAAGACCTATACTTGAACTCTATTAAGATTTGGATTTGGATAGTTGAGTTTGTAATACATAATTTAATTAGTAACTTAGTGTGTGTGTGTGTGTGTGTGTGTGTGTGTGTGTGTGTGTGTGTGTGTGTGTGTGTGTGTGTGTGTGTGTGTGTGTGTGTGTATATATATATATATATATATATATATATATATATATATATATGTATGTATGTATGTATAAGTATAAGTATACATTAAATGTTCATGTGTATGTGTGTGTATTATTTTATAAATCAATACATTATATAGTAGAATGGTGAAATATAAGTTTTTACAATGGATAATTTTGGGTATGTGGAAATTATATCATTGGTTTGCATAAATAAATGAATTGATGATTACATTCATCTATGCATGAAAAGGCATAGTCAAATAATATTAAAGATATTAATCTTGAGCCTACTTTTGTCTTCTAGGGATGGTATTAAGCTAGTATGGTTCTAGGTTATGATGAGAAATTCTAAGTATGAGATGTATAAGTAACTATGTGTTTATTGATGAGAATGATTATCCATATGTTGTATTAATTGAAATAGGATCTTAAAAAAGTAAAATTTTGAAGATAAAACTTATGTATATTATATACATAAACTATATTAATTGTAATCGTTCCTTATTACATGAAATCGATAGGATAGATCTTGTTATGAAACATCTATAGGATATCATTTTATATTAATTACAATATGAGACCATCATGCACTGAGGAAAATAAAGGAATAAGTCTTGAAAGGATAATATATCAAGGAATATAAAATGAGTTATTTTGATACTCATTGTTTTATACTCTTGATTGGATTTGATACACTTATATTTATATGAATGGATTTTTGATATAGATATGATGTGAAAAGGATATAGTGTTTTAATATTAAATCTTTATATAGATATATGTGTAGATTGGTTTGAATACATATCATTTGAAGAACCTATATATGAATTTAATAAGTTAAAATAAAGGAATTATAGAATCATGATTGTTTGTATCTTTCATTGCATAATTGCCTGAATTGATGTATGTTATAATCTATATTTTTATACCATGATTTAGTTATAAGAAATCATTGGCATGTTTTATATGATAACTAGTGATAGATATAGGAAGGTGCCATATCAAAACTCATATATATATACTACCTGCTATCACCTATTTGTCTATGATTCATTAGCATAGAGTTTGTGTGAGTGGAATCAACTCAGATCCATGTGAGATCTAATTTATATAATGAAAATTTGGCCAAAGTAATTTTATAGATGAGACATTGTCATTCCACTATAATTTATAGTTTAAATGTATATGTTGATGTCATATTAGATAGAGTAGTGGATTTTGTAATTTATGTGAATGTTATATATATTAATGATTGTACATTCATGGGTTCTAGTTAATTTCTTAATATGCAAACTGTTCTAATCTTCCCCTCTATGAAGAGGAAGAACACTCCTAGTGGGGAGGTGTGCAAGAGACCATTGGTTTTTATTTAGAGGTAAAGCATCAGATGATGATCTCCCTTTATTTATCTATTAAACCAACTTGGGAATCATACTCATGGATATTTGTATGGATCATTGAGATATTTGTGAAGCTCATTTGTAATTTTATACATATTGTGTTGTATATCTAGATTTGGATTGAAATGTAATGTGTAGAGAATTATTATTTGGTGATTATTTAACATAACAACTATTATGATATTTGTAATAAATTATGAATATTGTGACAACAATGGATGTATGATTATTTATAGCTATATTATAGATTATATAAGTGATTTGATGTACTCAATGTTTATTTAATGAAAATTATACATATTAAAATTTGTTAAAGAATGTCTAAAAATGAAATGGATCATTTTATTAACTAGTGGGTTGATACATTTATGCATTTATTGTTTTAGATACATTCACAAGTCAAAAAATGATTTTATAGATAGTTATAGATGGTTTTATAACTAAACCATTTGGATTTTTTTTTAAAATTGATGTAAATTATGATTAGTCATGTGGGTTTCTAACATTATGGTATTAGAGCTTAAGGATTAGACACTAAGCCTATTGTGTTCATTCATAATTCCATGATGGATATTGTTAAAGAAATCCTTAACAAGATAAATCTTAGTTAGAATAACTAAGTAGTGTGAAATGGACCAAGAGTCTTGTAGAGTCACACATGGGTTTTCACTTGGAAGTTATCACGTATAGAATAATGTCATTAATTATTAATTTCACCTTGATAGATGGACTAGTGATACCTTGTGGTCTTTAGGGTATGTTGGCACCAAGTGGGTGTGATTATGAACTCTGTTAGATTGATGACTATGTAGCATTATTACCTCATATAATAGGTATCCTAGATAATCCAAGGATACATATCTAAATTATATATCAAAGTTATTTTCCTCCTCACTAGAAGGGTAGAGTGTACCTTCTTATATGTAGAGCATGCCAAAGGATTTATGTGCCCTTGATAGTTTGAGTTATTTAATGATTAGGATATTAAACTCCTTATCCACTTAAGAAAGTGTTGATCCTATGGTGGTGACACCCATTGAGTAGATTGCCTATGGGAGTAATAGTATTGATGTAAAATACAGGAATACCTTTGATTTGATGGTATATTTATGATATTTGTTCAAATCATATAGTTATCATTGATTATGTTATCTGAACTATGGATAGTGTTGACCATTTTAGGGAACCTTTCTCTTATATATGTGGACTTATGCAATCTTTACGAATAATACAAGTCATGGAAATTCATGTGTGTTTTAATGACATAGGGTACTATATGAATACGATATTGAAGTTTGTGACGATTCTTTTTTATAATATTACTACACCTTGATTGGATTGTGGAATTTGAAATAACTTAGAACATGGATAAGAAGAATAGTGCAGGGATTGCACACTCTTGAATATTGAGAAATTGTTAGCATAAGAGGATGAATTCTATAGGGGTGAATTTTCATAATTATCTAGAAGTGATTTTTTCACATTGATTTATAGTATGATGTTTTATTTTTCTCACAAGGTTGGCATCAATTGTTGGTATGATTTCCCTGAAATATTGTAAACATATGATTTCAAGATTTGATCTAGATGGACTAAATTACAAGGAAATATATTGGATATGAATATTAAGACATGTAAGCTTGGATATTCATTGAGGATCCTTTTAAATTAATGTTCTAAATTATTTTAAGTGAGTTCCATGGGAGCACCAATAAATTTCTAGAGTTCATTAGATGGCTAGTTTGACCAAGTGTGTTGAAGGTGATTTTACATATAATACTGGGAAGATGAGTACCTAACATAGATCATAAGTTTTTTGAGTAAGATAATTATAAAACCATTTTGATCACTTGGATCGAGAATCTTGGTGATAGTTAGACTTTGATGATTTATAAAAAAACTCAATATGACCACTTATGTTCTAAACAGTGGAAGTTATACAAGTATAGGATGTTTCTCACCCAAGAAAGTGTGCTTTTAGATGTATTTTTATGCCTTTAGGACATCAATCCTAGGAGAGATAATATTGGAAGACACATAAAAAATAAACACCATGTAGTAGGGTAGGAAACCTCCTAATATTAGAAGAGTGTGTTTTACTTGGTTAAATATTTTTCTAAATGGACTTGTACTCCACATGTTTCCTTATTTTGGGAAGAGATATTGTTCCAACATATAGACAACATTGAACTGATTTGTTACTCTATTATCATCTAATGACATCACTATAATTTTTTTGAGTGGATTCACATCATTAAAAGTATGATTAACTGATCCTTTGATCAGATATTTGTTGTTGAAAAGTTATTTTGGAAGCATTCCTTAACCTTTGTAGGATGGTATCCTCTGATTCTTGATGGATAAATGAGTTGTATAGATTAAATGGTTTGATGTTTGCATGTGTTTAATATTTTATTGGAGAAATAGGTTGTGATATTTATCACTATAGTTTTGGTAAGTGTGCAATGGTTTTAGAAACTCAGGTTGTAATGTTATTCATATGCTAGGAGGTTATTAGTTGATGAGGTATTATATCCATACTCTCCATTTGTGGTCTTCTATATCCACACTTTTTAGAATAATTCAAATCTAAGTTTGTGAATTTTTACCATGTGAAGTGGTAAACTTTGAGTTTATTTTATTTTTGATTGGGATTTATAAGTTAAATGAAATCACTCTTTTTATGATTTACCTTATACTAGATTTTGAGGTTGTTTAGTCATTTATTATTTTGATAATTTTATTAATTGATGGAGATCCTACTTTTCTTTCTTACATTTAGTTTTGAACTAAATTAGGCTATTTAGCCATTTTAATGCTTTATTTATCTTTGGATTACATTGACTTTGATATTGTGCCATTACTATGGATTGAGCTAGGATATTTGGCCAAATATTTTACTCCTTGATTGGATTGACATTTATCTCATCTTTATTAAAGAGTTGTTTTGATGAGATTTTTTGGGTATCTATAGACACTAAAAAGGTTCACATTAGGTTCTAGATGTTGAAATACTCCTAGATGCCCAACCTACCATTTTCTCCCTTTCAACCACAAACCCAAGTCAAAACACTCTTTGACCAACTAACCTTTTAACCCACATTGACAAAACTTAACTCTTCCAACCCACCTTGACCAAACTTAACCCTTCACCCTTTGACCCTCAACCACTGATGGTTACTCTGACCATCGATGGTTGACACTTTGACCACCAATGATCAACACCTAAACTTATTTACTCTAATTATGTGCATCTAACATGGAAAAATTTAATCTAGATGGCCACCTTCTCCATTGCTAACACATCATGAAACATCGAAATCATTAGCCAAACCTCTTAGGGAACCTTCTACCTCCATCTCTTTTTTACTATAAAAAAAGGAGAGCATGACCAAGAAAGGGGTCTTGATCAATGATATTTTTGGACAAGGCTTCTTCATTAAGATTTTATTTTATAGGTCTTTCTTCTAGCCAACTAGATAGCATAACATATACCTAACACTCTACCAAAATTACTTTGCAACCACATGCACTGTTACTCTACCAAAATTCATCTAGGCTTCACCAACATCTTCAACCAACTTCAATAATCAAGATAATTATCTGTCTCTTATCAGGATTTAACAATTAGTTTCTTTGTTATATTATTTGCTACCTCTTAAACACCACCTTATAACCCCTTTCAACCCTTAACCAGATCTCCACCAACCTACTAATATATCTACAATTCACCTACAATCCAACCTTCTACCTTAACTAAACCTGTCAAGAGTAACCACTGATAGTTAGCTTGACTATTAACAGTCAACTATCAAACTACTGATAGTCACTCTGAATACCAACGATTGAATATCAAACTATTGATAGCCACTCAACCATTGATGGTTACTTTAACTACTAATGATCACCTTGACTATCGATGGTCACTGTGTGGACCCATCCTAACCAAAACTAGAAACCACCAAATATCCACCAACCTTAACCAAAACCTTATTTTCTTGGACCCTATCTCCTCACATACCAAAAACAACATTCTAACCTAGACCTAAACATTTATTTAACATTTTAGCATTCAACTTAATGTTATTTTGTTAAAACACTAGCATTCATTTGAAAATTATTTATTTCTTTAGATCTAGTACTTTTTATATTATGCAAACTTTATTTTCAACATTAACTTGTATCAAAATTTGGATTGATAGCCTCCTAGATATCTCATGCTTCTTGGATCTAGCTTTCTAGGCAATCCACCCAACCTACTTAACTAACTAACCCTTTTTTAGTTCTTTATTATTATAGGTCATCTTCTCAACCCAAAGAAGAGTAGCTCTAACCATTTGGATTATGAAGCCCACACCACATATAGATTCTACTAACCTCTACCCCTCTTTTAGTTTTACCTTTATTTTATAAATAGAAAAAACAAAATTTGGTATAGACATCCTGGAACACCCAGTGGGACCTAGTTACATCTAGTCCCATTTTATTCTTTATTTTATGCTCATACAATGAAAAAGAAAATTTATTTTGGGTATAAAATTAATTACATACATTGATTTCTTGCATGTTTAACTCATTTAGTTGAATTAAAATCAAAGTAATCAATCATATTTTCACCTCTTTATCACACACCATACCAAACCACTTATCAATACACACATCTTAACACTTGACATAAGTCCCGACTAGGATTTCATCACCTAGCAATAAACCTTCACCCTTTGGCTATCTTACTTGGGCTTAACTACCAAGAAGAGGAACCAAAATTTAGCTATCTAGTTGAGTCTAAACTCTGGAAATCAATATATACTATCTAAGCACCCAATACCCTTATCATTGAAGTGTATGAAGTAAGGGGGTAGGCCCCAATACCAAGCCACGTACTAACTTTCAATATAGATTTTGAGAGCCATAACTAACCTAAAATTTTTTTAGACATCTTTTATAGTACCTAATCTATAAACCAAGTCATCACATATTCTTTCTAACTTAAGGCATAAGACACAAGATAGACTAAAAAGAACCTTAGGAAGTAACATACTTTAGTATGTGTTTTGTCTTTTTGAATTTTTTTCTTGTTTTCTCTTTGTTTGAGTTGTAAGAAATAAAAATTCCACCATATTTCCTCCATTTCCTTTTCCAATGGGGAACCAACCTATATTGTCTCCTAGAGATCCTAACTTTACTAGGATCTTAGAGAATAACCATCTCACCTTAGAGTGATGTCTTGCATCATGAGCCACTTATGCTTCCAGCCTTACCTAAAACCAACCTAACCTATCTCGAGGAATCCAAGAACAACACACCTGTTCTGATCCCACTTCTTAGGATCTTGCTCCTTAGAAAGAGCACAATATGATTACCAAATACAAGCAATTAAACATGTGGAATTAACTAGAAGTACAAGTAACTAGAATTCACAAATAACACAGAATATGAGAGACAATATACAATCTTGTATTAATACTCGTATAGAAAAGAATACAATAAAGAGACGCCACACTCTTCCACCTTACAGAGGCTTGACACACCTCAAGTGTACAATAATTATTCTTCAAAAGTTCACTCTCCTACCAAAAATAGTCCCAACACACAACTCACACACAGAATTGGTGTTCACCTCTCCAACCAGTCAGTAATAACCCTGCCAGTACCCAAGCACTCTAAAGTACTTCAAGTAGATCTCCCATGAACCTGCAACCTACAATTTAACAGACCATACTTACACATGTAGATCTCCTATGAGATTGCAACAACCTGCAACTCAATGATCTTACAATGGAAGGATCTTCCTTGCCTTCCTTTTCAGCTCATTATTACAATACATGCCAATGGGTCTATAAATAGATCCTAGATTTAAAAAATAACTTAGAATCTTAGTTTACTAATAATAGACATGTAGCTCAAGACTTGAAATAGCTTTTACATGAAAACACTTAGTTCAACAAACTAACTATTCGTGCAATGAATAGTTCTAGAACACACAGGCGACTGACATCAGTCCCTGTCTAACTGGTGCTGACTGACATTGGCTGACTCCCTGTCGACACTGGTTGCCTTCTGCATTCATCATGACTGACATCGGTCATACTGCTGATGCCGGTGTCTCTAGAACTTTAGCAATCTCTCCATGTCTACAACAGTTGAAGCTTTTAGCTCCACAACCTAACAATCTCCCACTTGGAGATAAATAGCTACAATTATACCTTTACCTATACATCATCTAGTTTGTTCCCTTGGCTTTGTATCCCTCTTTAAGATCACCCTTGAAGACCAACCACCAAAAAACCTGTGGTGCAACACCTGTCATCCAAATCACCTGCCACATCCACATCTACAAACCCATGTAGAAAATAACTTGACCCTGCATAGCATGTGCACCTATTGCTAGTCCCTCTAAGAATCCATTGAATTTCCCTCCAATGCTTCTTTCCTAGATTGGCTCCAAACTTGTGACAAGTCCCACTGCTTGGGAAAACTCAGGTCTAGTACATACCATGCACTTAACCTCATTATGTGAATCAAGACACTGTTTTGTGAACTGTCCAACCATCGGCGTGCTAACCAGTCTCACACAATCATCCTGAAACAAAGTCAACCTGTGACCTTCCATGTCCCTAGAACACACTCATGCCAAAGAATCTTGTTGCTCCTAGATTCCTCATGACATACCTCTGAACTAGCTTTACTTTTAGTTCAACAACTCCCTGTATATGTAACCCTACAACAAGCACATCATATATCAATAGGATAATGTAGCTAATATTATTCAACCTAGTAAAGAGAAACATAATGATCAAACCTCCATTGCACTACAGCTTACACAAGACCATATGCCCTGGCCTAGCATCTCACATTTCCATTTCCACTCTTCTTCATCCTAAACATCCATTCGTCTCTTAGTGCTTACTTCCAGTTGGCAACTCCACCCAAAAATCTCATTTGGTTCTCCTCCAAGGAATCACATCCTTCATCAATGCCAAGCTCCCACTGTTTTCTGGATCTACCTGCTCTGCTTCTTTAACAACTTCCTAGTTCTTTACCATCAATGAGTAACAAGTAGTGTAAAGAAGGGAAATGATGAATTTGAGGCTTACATACCCTTTAATTCCTCCATATGGGTGCTTGAGACTCCTTGATAGCTTACTATCCACCCAAAATCTATCTCAGTGACCAATGCCAGTCACATCTCAATCTACACACGACTGATGTCAATTCCCTCTGACTGCCTCATCACCGACGTCGGTTCCCCCTGACCGACACCAGTGTTTATCTGTCCTTGAGTCACTGACATTGGGCTGCACATAGCCGACATCAATCCCTGTCTGGACACTGATGCCAGTTTTCTTGCTAACGTCGGTCTCTATGTTTTTCTTGTGAGAACTGACTTCTACCCGCGAGCTCCTTTTGGATCAAACCCTTGTCCAAATCACCCTTGCTCTACTCAGAATTCTTCTGTCCCTTGTGCTGAACTCTATCTGTCACCTTTTTCTTGAAAACCAAGGCTTTCCTATTCTTGTCACTAACATCAGATCTCTCAAGAAACATCACTTTCTTCCTCTACATACATAAATCTCAATCCATGCCTTTCAAATTTGAAAGCATATCCTTTGACTCAAGAACATGCATCTCCTTCTTATTCATGTGACCAAGCCTATTAAGCCACATCTTCAAATCTACAACTGAAGTAGATAACCCAGAAAGAGAATCAATAATACAAGTAGATAGATAAAGTGTACATACTTTCTTACCTCTTGCTACAACAAGTGCACCCTTGGTAACCTTCCAAGAGTCCACTGTGAGAGTTACTTTACAACCCTCATCACCTAAACTTCTTACAAAAATCAAATTCTGCTTCAGAATTGGGACATGCATGACCTCCTTCAACACCTATGTGTTACCTGTCTGCAATTTCAGCTTCACTTTCCCTTTGCCAACCATCTAACAAGGCTTACCATCCCCTACACAAATTTCTCCAAAGTCTCCCTGGACATACTCATGAAAAAATTACCTATTTGGGGATGCATGAAAAGAGGCACCAAAATCTAAAACCCAAGATTCTACTTTATCCAAAGAACATACCAGAGCAGCCTGTGCAACGAAATCCACAACATCTACTTCTTCTTCATGTCCTTCATGTTGATCTTCACCTGACCTGTAGTCTCTCTTTAAGTGCCCTTGCTTTCCACATTTCTAGTAGGTTATTCTGCCATTCCTGGACTTGGATCTCCTGCCTATCTTTGGCCTTGATTTCCCATGCTCTATCTTCTCTCTTTGCCTTCCTCTGCCTTCAACACTCAAAGCATTTCCTGATGATTCACCTGTGCTTTTCTTGTGAATCTCTTCATTCAAGATCACACTCACAATATCATCCACTTTTAAGATTTTAGAAGCAGACGCAGTATTAGAAACTACCATTACCAAACTCTCCCAACTTTTAGGTAATGAACATAAGATTAAGAGAGCCTTAATTTCATCATCAAAAGCAATATTTACTAAACTTAACTGGTTTATCAAACCATGGAAATCACTAAGATGACTATGAACAAATCCACCTTCCAACATTTGCAAATTAAATAATTGCTTCATAAGAAATACCTTATTCGAAGCTGAGGGTTTTTCATATAAATTTGCCAAAAATTCCATCAACTCTACCATTGTCTTTGCATGTGATAAGTTGGAAATCATAGATGATGCAAGAATCAACCTTATAGATCCCAGATCCTTCCGATCAAGAACTTCCCATTCTTCATCCTTCATATCTCAGGGCTTGCAATCAACCCCACCCAACGGTAAGTACAAATCTTTCTAATACAGATAATCTTCAATCTACATCCTCCATAATTGATAGTTCTTGCCATTAAACTTCTCCATTCATAGCTTACTGTCTTCTGCCATTGCTCTACTCCCACTCAAATAGAAACCCTTGTGAGTAACCTATAATCAACACACACTAACCAAATTTGATACAACCTGTTAGTATCCCAACCAAAAGCTCTTATACCAGTTGTCAGGGAATCTAAGAACAACACACCTATTTTGATCCCACTTGTTAGGATCTTGCTCCTCAGAAAGAACACAATATGATTACCAAATACAAGAAATTAAACATGTGGAATTAACCAAAAGTACAAGTAACTAGAATTCACAAATAGCACAGAATATGAGAGACAATATACAATCTTGTATTAATACTTGTACAGAAAAGAATATAATAAAGAGAGGCCACACTCTTCCACCTTACAAAGGCTTGTCACACCTAAAGTGTACAGTAATTCTTCTTCAAAAGTTCACTCTCCTACCAAAAATGGTCCCAACACACAACTCACACACAGAATTGGTGTTCACCTCTCCAACTAGTCAGTAATAACCCTGCCAGTACCCAAGCACTCTAAAGTACTTCAAGTAGATATCTCATGAACCTGCAACTTGCAATTCAACAGACCATACTTACACATGTAGATCTCCTATGAGTTTGCAACAACCTGCAACTCAATGATCTTACAATGGAAGGATCTTCCTTGCCTTCCTTTTCAGCTCATTATTACAATACATACCAATGGGTCTATAAATAGATCCCAGACTTAAACAATAACTTAGACTCTTAGTTTACTAATAATAGACATGCAGCTCAAGACTTGAAATAGCCTTTACATGCAAACACTCAGTTCAACAAACTAACTATTCATGCAATGAATAGTTCTAGAACACACAGGTGACCGACATCGGTCCCTATCTAACTAGTGCTGACCGACGTTGGCCGAATCTCTATCGATGTTAGTTTCTTTCTGCATTCATCATGACTGACATCGATCATACTACCGATGCCGGTGTCTCTGGAACTTCAGCAACCTCTCCATGTCTGCAACAGTTGAAGCTTTTAGCTCCACAACCTAACAACCTAATAAACAACCAACCCAACCTCACCCAAAATAAATAATTATTCTTCAAAAGTTCACTCTCCTACCAAAAATAGTCCCAACACACAACTCACACACAGAATTAGTGTTCACCTCTCCAACCAGTCAGTAATAACCCTGCCAGTACCCAAGCACTCTAAAGTACTTCAAGTAGATCTCCCATGAACCTGCAACCTACAATTTAACTGACCATACTTACACATGTAGATCTCCTATGAGATTGCAACAACCTGCAACTCAATGATCTGACAATGGAAGGATCTTCCTTGCCTTCCTTTTCAGCTCATTATTACAATACATGCCAATGGGTCTATAAATAGATCCTAGATTTAAAAAATAACTTAGAATCTTAGTTTACTAATAATAGACATGTAGCTCAAGACTTGAAATAGCTTTTACATGAAAACACTTAGTTCAACAAACTAACTATTCGTGAAATGAATAGTTCTAGAACACACAGGTGACTGACATCAGTCCCTGTCTAACTGGTGCTGACCGACATTGGCTGACTCCCTGTCGACGCTGGTTGCCTTCTGCATTCATCATGACTGACATCGGTCATACTGCTGATGCCGGTGTCTCTAGAACTTTAGCAATCTCTTCATGTCTACAACAGTTGAAGCTTTTAGCTCCACAACCTAACAATCTCCCACTTGGAGATAAATAGCTACAATTATACCTTTACCTATACATCATCTAGTTTGTTCCCTTGGCTTTGTATCCCTCTTTAAGATCACCCTTGAAGACCAACCACCAAAAAACCTGTGGTGCAACACCTGTCATCCAAATCACCTGCCACATCCACATCTACAAACCCATGTAGAAAATAACTTGACCCTGCATAGCATGTGCACCTATTGCTAGTCCCTCTAAGAATCCATTGAATTTCCCTCCAATGCTTCTTTCCTAGATTGGCTCCAAACTTGTGACAAGTCCCACTGCTTGGGAAAACTCAGGTCTAGTACATACCATGCACTTAACCTCATTATGTGAATCAAGACACTGTTTTGTGAACTGTCCAACCATCGGCGTGCTAACCAGTCTCACACAATCATCCTGAAACAAAGTCAACCTGTGACCTTCCATGTCCCTAGAACACACTCATGCCAAAGAATCTTGCCGCTCCCAGATTCCTCATGACATACCTCTGAACTAGCTTTACCTTTAGTTCAACAACTCCCTGTATATGTAACCCTACAACAAGCACATCATATATCAATAGGATAATGTAGCTAATATTATCCAACCTAGTAAAGAGAAACATAATGATCAAACCTCCATTGCACTACAGCTTACACAAGACCATATGCCCTGGCCTAGCATCTCACATTTCCATTTCCACTCTTCTTCATCCTAAACATCCATTCATCTCTTAGTGCTTACTTCCAGCTGGCAACTCCACCCAAAAATCTCATTTGGTTCTCCTCCAAGGAATCACATCCTTCATCAATGCCAAGCTCCCACTGTTTCCTGGATCTACCTGCTCTGCTTCTTTAACAACTTCCTAGTTCTTTACCATCAATGAGTAACAAGTAGTGTAAAGAAGGGAAATGATGAATTTGAGGCTTACATACCCTTTAATTCCTCCATATGGGTGCTTGAGACTCCTTGATAGCTTACTATCCACCCAAAATCTATCTCAGTGACCAATGCCAGTCACATCTCAATCTACACACGACTGATGTCAGTTCCCTCTGACTGCCTCATCACCGACGTCAGTTCCCCCTGACCGACACCAGTGTTTATCTGTCCTTGAGTCACTGACATTGGGATGCACATAGCCGACATCAATCCCTGTCTGGACACTGATGCTAGTTTTCTTGCTAACGTCGGTCTCTATGTTTTTCTTGTGAGAACTGACTTCTACCCGCAAGCTCCTTTTGGATCAAACCCTTGTCCAAATCACCCTTGCTCTACTCAGAATTCTTCTGCCCCTTGTGCTGAACTCTATCTATCACCTTTTCCTTGAAAACCAAGGCTTTCCTATTCTTGTCACTAACATCAGATCTCTCAACAAACATCACTTTCTTCCTCTACATACAGAAATCTTGATCCATGCCTTTCAAATTTGAAAGCATATCCTTTGACTCAAGAACATGCATCTCCTTCTTATTCATGTGACCAAGCCTATTAAGCCACATCTTCAAATCTACAACTGAAGTAGATAACCCAGAAAGAGAATCAATAATACAAGTAGATAGATAAAGTGTACCTACTTTCTTACCTCTTGCTACAACAAGTGCACCCTTGGTAACCTTCCAAGAGTCCACTGTGAGAGTTACTTTACAATCCTCATCACCTAAACTTCTTACAAAAATCAAATTCTGCTTCAGAATTGGGACATGCATGACCTCCTTCAACACCTATGTGTTATCTGTCTGCAATTTCAGCTTCACTTTCCCTTTGCCAACCATCTAACAAGGCTTACCATCCCCTACACAAATTTCTCCAAAGTCTCCCTGGACATACTCATGAAAAAATTCCCTATTTGGGGATGCATGAAAAGAGGCACCAAAATCTAAAACCCAAGATTCTACTTTATCCAAAGAACATACCAGAGCAGCCTGTGCAACGAAATCTACAACATCTACTTCTTCTTCATGTCCTTCATGTTGATCTTCACCTGACCTGTAGTCTCTCTTTAAGTGCCCTTGCTTTCCACATTTCTAGTAGGTTATTCTGCCATTCCTGGACTTGGATCTCCTGCCTATCTTTGGCCTTGATTTCCCATGCTCTATCTTCTCTCTTTGCCTTCCTCTGCCTTCAACACTCAAAGCATTTCCTGATGATTCACCTGTGCTTTTCTTGTGAATCTCTTCATTCAAGATCACACTCACAATATCATCCACTTTTAAGATTTCAGAAGCAGACGCAGTATTAGAAACTACCATTACCAAACTCTCCCAACTTTTAGGTAATGAACATAAGATTAAGAGAGCCTTAATTTCATCATCAAAAGCAATATTTACTAAACTTAACTGGTTTATCAAACCATGGAAATCACTAAGATGACTATGAACAAATCCACCTTCCAACATTTGCAAATTAAATAATTGCTTCATAAGAAATACCTTATTCGAAGCTGAGGGTTTTTCATATAAATTTGCCAAAAATTCCATCAACTCTACCATTGTCTTTGCATGTGATAAGTTGGAAATCATAGATGATGCAAGAATCAACCTTATAGATCCCAGATCCTTCTGATCAAGAACTTCCCATTCTTCATCCTTCATATCTCAGGGCTTGCAATCAACCCCACCCAACGGTAAGTACAAATCTTTTTAATACAGATAATCTTCAATCTACATCCTCCATAATTGATAGTTCTTGCCATTAAACTTCTCCATTCATAGCTTACTGTCTTCTACCATTGCTCTACTCCCACTCAAACAGAAACCCTTGTGAGTAACCTATAATCAACACACACTAACCAAATTTGATACAACCTGTTAGTATCCCAACCAAAAGCTCTTATACCAGTTGTCAGGGAATCTAAGAACAACACACCTATTTTGATCCCACTTGTTAGGATCTTGCTCCTCAGAAAGAGCACAATATGATTACCAAATACAAGAAATTAAACATGTGGAATTAACCAGAAGTACAAGTAACTAGAATTCACAAATAGCATAGAATATGAGAGACAATATACCATCTTGTATTAATACTTGTACAGAAAAGAATATAATAAAGAGAGGCCACACTCTTCCACCTTAAAAAGGCTTGTCACACCTAAAGTGTACAGTAATTCTTCTTCAAAAGTTCACTCTCCTACCAAAAATGGTCCCAACACACAACTCACACACAGAATTGGTGTTCACCTCTCCAACTAGTCAGTAATAACCCTGCCAGTACCCAAGCACTCTAAAGTACTTCAAGTAGATATCCCATGAACCTGCAACTTGCAATTCAACAGACCATACTTACACATGTAGATCTCCTATGAGTTTGCAACAACCTGCAACTCAATGATCTTACAATGGAAGGATCTTCCTTGCCTTCCTTTTCAGCTCATTATTACAATACATACCAATGGGTCTATAAATAGATCCCAGACTTAAACAATAACTTAGACTCTTAGTTTACTAATAATAGACATGCATCTCAAGACTTGAAATAGCCTTTACATGCAAACACTCAGTTCAACAAACTAACTATTCATGCAATGAATAGTTCTAGAACACACAGGTGACCGACATCGGTCCCTATCTAACTAGTGCTGACCGACGTTGGCCGAATCTATATCGACGCTGGTTTCTTTCTACATTCATCATGACTGACATCGATCATACTACCGATGCCGGTGTCTCTGGAACTTCAGCAACCTCTCCATGTCTGCAACAGTTGAAGCTTTTAGCTCCACAACCTAACAACCTAATAAACAACCAACCCAACCTCACCCAAAATAAATAAAACCCTATATATCACCTATTAAACCTTAACTACAACCAACCAAAAAATTATCAACTACCTCCTAAGCTAGTTACACTATTAATGGACCATATAATCAAAGTAAAGTCATCTATTTTTGGTACCCATGACTAATAAACCCTCACCTATAACAAATAAAATCTCAACTACAGCCAAATAACCTATAAATAGCCATTTAACCATCATCATACCCAACCAACAACCCATCAACACCAACTTAAAAACTATCATAACCAACCTCAACTTCTATATGTCTAACCTCATCAATCATTGGGTCACCTACCCCAACCATCATATCAACTACCCTAACCCACTTTGAGTCAGATCTCTTTATCTCAACACCAATATTTGTTTTATCCTCTTTTCCATCCAACCAAAAACTATCAAACCAACTTATCAACCTTACCTAACCTATCAAACCATTGCACTTTATCAACCTTACCCAAGTAATCAAACCCACCCAACCTATCAACTCAACCAAACCTATCAAACCAACTAACTTCATTAAACCAATTGATTACCTTGAAAAATCAAGATTAATCCATCATTGAACCTATTTTTTCATCCATTATTGTGCACACTAATAACCAAAGCCCTCAACATAACAAGGTCCATCCATTAGATTTGGTTTTTAGTCAACTTATAACTAAGGAAACCATAATCCAACCCTTAACCAAATCACTTGTTAACCAAGTG
This sequence comes from Torreya grandis, assembly GCA_037957365.1. Taxonomy (NCBI): domain Eukaryota; kingdom Viridiplantae; phylum Streptophyta; class Pinopsida; order Cupressales; family Taxaceae; genus Torreya; species Torreya grandis. Next base: position 5,612,538 of record JARHVA010000381.1, on the reverse strand, counting down.
GAACCTTCTCAAATTTACTTCAAAATCACAATAGAGGAAATCAACTGACCTTTTCCACTCACCCATGTGGAACCATCCAATTAACGTCTTCTACTTACCCATATAAAACTAACCAACCAACCTCTTCCACTCACCCACATGGAACTAACCAACCAACCTTTTACACTCAGCCATGTGGAACCAACAAACTATCATCTTCCACTTACCTGTGTGGAACCAACCAACCAACCTCTTCCACTTACCCATGTGGAACTAGCCAACCTACCTCTTTCACTTACCCATGTAGAACCAAACAACCAACCTCTTCTACTTACCCATGTGGAACCAACCAACCAACCTCTTCCACTTACCCATGTGTAACCAACCAATCAAACTCTTCCACTCACTCATGTGTAACCAACCAACCTACCTTTTCCACTTACCCATGTGGAACCAACCAACCAACCTCTTTCACTTACCCATGTAGAACCAACCAACCAACCTTTTCCACTCACCCATGTGGAACCAACAAATTGACTTCTTCTACTTACCCATGTCAAACTAACAAACTAACCTCTTCCACTTACCCATGTAGAACTAACCAACCAACATTTTCCACTCACCCATGTGGAAATAACAAACTAACATCTTCCACTTACTCATGTGGAACTAACCAATTTGAATCTTCCACTTACCCATGTGGAACTAACCAATTTGAATCTTCCACTTACCCATGTGGAACCAAACAACCTACCTCTTCCACTTACCCATGTGGAACCAACCAATATACCTATTCTACCTACCCATGTAGAACCAACCAACCTACCTTTTCCACTCACCCATATGGAACCAACCAACCTACCTATTTCACATACCCATGTTGAACCAACCAACCAACCTTTTCCACTAACCCATGTGAAACCAACCTACCTACCTCTTCCACTTACCAATTTTTTGGAACCAACCATCAACCCAAACTTAACAACCATTAACCTTACCTCACCTACCATTAACCTAACTTTACCTACCATCAACCCTACCTTACCAACCATCAACCCAACCTTAAAAATCATTAACCCTACCTCAACTACCATTAACCTAACTTTACCTATCATCAACCCTACCTTACGAACCATCAACCCTACCTTAACAACCATCAACCCAACATTAACAACCATTAACCCTACCTCACCTACCATTAACCTAACTTTACCTATCATCAACCCTTCCTTACTAACCATCAACTCAAATTTAACAACCATTAACCCTACTTAATCTAACATTAAGCTAAATTTACCTATCATCTACCCAACCTTACCCACCATCAACTCAAACTTACCAACTATCAACCCAAACCCAAACCATCCCTTCAAATCAAACAAACCTTTTTAACCTACCCTTACCTCATCCAAGCTTCATCCTTGGGACAATCAAAGACTCTTGTATATCTTACCTTTATTTTGGAATAGTGTTGTCAAATATATGCTAACCTACCAAAATTAGGTCTAATAACATTTTCTTAGCCTTGGTGAAATAGAAGAAATCCCACCTAAACCACCACCTACAAACTTGACCTAGTAACCACTAACAACTAACAACCAACAACCCCTTTCAATAAGTGGATGAAGTCACCTTCACCCCTACTAAACCCTGTTATTAACCAACACCTCACATTGAGATAATTCTCCCATCTTTGACCATCCATAGAAAGAGAAAATTTGGAGAACTTTCCCTCCATAAGGCTTTGACCATTTATCAACCCAAATTATACCTTAAAAATTAACCAAACTAACCCTTGGCATTTTTTCCTCAACCTATCAACCAACTAACCTTGAATTTTTGGAGATTACCTTTTTCCTTCACCCAACCAAACTTATTGGAGAATAAACTTCTTCACCTACCTAGTGGAGTCACGTTATTTACTAACCTACCTAACCTTTGGAGATTATCCTTCTCCACTTTACCAACCATTTATGTTTTCTTAGGATCACATCCTACTTTGTAAACCCAAGAACTCACCAACTAATCACCTTACCTTAACCATGAAACCATTGGAGATTACCCTTCTCTATTAACCAACCAAATGACTTCAACCTTAGTCATTTTGGGCCACTTTTTTCATTTTTTTTGCGATCACCAACCTATTTTGGAGTCACGTTCTCCCCCAACTATTGGATATTACATTTCTCTTTCACCCAACCATAATTATTATAGAATCAACTTCTCCCCCTAACCTTTGGATATTACCCTTCTCTACCAACCTATTTGGGAGTCACCTTCTCCCCTAACCCTTAAGAGAATACCTTCTCCATCAACCTAACCTAAATCAAGTCGTACGTCAAATTGTGGAAACTCATTTAGACACCACCCAACCTATTTGGGAGTCATATTCTTCCCCAACCATTAGATATTACCCTTCTCCACCAAACTATCACCTAACCAACCTCACCCTTCTTGTCAATCAAAATATTTTTCACATCAAATCAAGTGTCAAAAAGTAACTATTACCCACTTGATTGACATCAACCATTTATGCAAACATATATTTGAGGCATATCAAAACCTTAACCTACTCAAATGATTTTGTATTTATGCACCTATTCTTTGGTTAAACTAAGTTCCTTGTCATCTTGTGTCTAACTTAATCTCATCCCTTGTTTTCAATCACCTTCATCTCCTTATATTTAAGGACAACTACTTGAAATAGGATCATGTGATTATCCATCACAAACTTAGCCTAATCCTAAGCATGGATACCATAGATCTACCCATAACATGATCTTCATGGTACTTTACAACATTTTAAGGATGGATTCCCATGGTAATTATCACTTAAACCACCTATTTTACCCATCATCAACCTCCTTGTGCTATGAATTTCCTCCATAAAATAAAACTTTAGGCTTATATAGATAGTCCATGTCTAAACCAGCATATAAAATAATTTGGGATACTAAAATATCAATTGAGTCAACATCGCTAGCATGCAAACTTCTCCCTTGAAGGATAGATGCCCCAAACCAAGAAAATTACTTAATAAGGTAGACTGCTCCCTCAAAGGATAGATATCAACATAAACAAATCTAAACTTAGAATAGTCCCTTGAAGGATGGATAAGTAAACTTTGCCAAAAGTAATCATTTGAAGATTCCCACATTGATTAGCTTGCCAAACATATCAAACTAAGCAATAACATACCCTATATCAAAATCAAACACCAATCAATCCCAAGAAATCTATAATTAACTTTCACAATAACGTCAATAGACTTCTTGCATCGATCAATCTATACCTATAATATGACATAGACTTGTCTATTGTGGTTCCTATTTTACCTAAAAAAGGGGATAACCATACCCATAATAAGGTTACCCTACCTATCATCCATATCCCCTTTTATCCTCCATAAATCAAGGGATTTTTGAGCTTACTTGACACCATGTAATCAAGATACTTTTTTTAACCATATAAATAACAACAAAGAAAAAACATGATAGGGGTTTATGTTCACAAACCCACCCATCTTGCCATCATGGTCTTTGTTAATCAAAGTGTTTAACCCCTTCCTTATACTTTCATGACCATGTAGGAAGATGTGTCTTCCCCCTTATGAGTTATTAAAATCAACCAATTAATGTAACCATGACCCATTAGAGAACACCTTATTTATCAACCCAAACCATTGGATATTACCCTTCTCCACCAAAACAAATGAAACCTTAGGAGATTACCTTTCTACATAAAAATTTAACCTTTGTAGAATACCTTTCTCCAAAAACCTTTAACTAAACCAAACCAAGTGATACACTAAATTAGGACAGCCCATTTGAACACCTCCAACCAACCCACCTTATCTTAACCATAAACCTTTGGAGATTACCCTTCTCCAACCTACCCTTACCTTAGCCATAAAACTTTGGAGATTACCCTTTTCCTACCAAACTTAAACCAAGTGGTACATAAAATTGGGGTAACCCATTCAAAACACCATCCAACCATTGAGGATTCACCTTCTCCCCTAACCTTCAAAGAGCACCTATTATTTGTAAAAAAACCATGAACAATTGGAGAACACCCTATCCAACCAACCAACCATTAAACCAAATCCACCTCAACATTAGCCATTTTTAGCCTGAACTATCACATATTTTGGGATGGCCTTGCTTTGGTCCTTTTGATCACACTGACTAGCATTACCATGTTAAACAAATTGAATTTTCACCATCTAGTGCACAATATATCATTTGTGTTTTTCATGAAATCACTTCCTAAATTATATACCTACAAAAACACCAACCCCATCTAGGAGACTTGATACGAATAACCTGATCAATTATGCCTAACAATGTGGATTGGTTACCCCATCACCAATCCTTTTAAAACCAACATTTTATTTTTACCAACCATGGTAACTTAGTCTTTGCATGATCTTGACTATCACACTTAGTCACATTTTTTGTGCATTCTTGTGCCTTAATTCCCAACCTTACCTACCACCCTTATTACCTACCTTTCCATCCACTTAACCACTCATCAAACCTAAACTCAATTCTATTTTAGCTCATCAACTCCTAGTTTGAGGGGGATCACCTCCTCCCATACTCAAGGCAATTTAACCTTTGACCCATTATCTATTTTTATTTTATATCTTGTTGATACAAATTGCATAATAAAAAGGGATAAAATGTAGACACTATAAAACTAAACACTATAATTCTAGATGTCAAAATACCCCTAGATGCCCAACCTACCATTCACACATTTTAAACCACAAACTTAAGTCAAAACACTCTTTGAAAAACTTACATTTTAACCCACCTTAACCAAACTTAACCCTTCAAATTTCAAACCTTCACCCTTCAACCCTCAACCACCAATGGCCACTCTGACTGCTGATGATCGACACTCTGATTGCTAACAGTCAACACCTAAACTTACTTACTCTAGATATGTGCATCTAACATGATAAAATTTAATATAGATGACCACCTTCTCCATTTATAACACATCATAAAGCATAAAAATAATTATCCAAAACTTTTAGGGAACTTTATACCTCCATATCTCTTTGCCTATAAAAGAGGGAGAGCATGACCAAGAAAGGGATCTTGATCTATGATCTTTTTGGATAAGGCTTCTTCCTCAAGATTTTATTTTTTAGGTCTTCCTTTCAACCAAATAGTTATCATAAAAGAGACCTAACACTTTTAAAAAATTTCTTTGCAACCATAGGCACCATTACTCTACCAAAATTCCTCCAAGTTTCATCAACATCTTCAACCAACTTCAACAATCAAGCTAAATATCTATCTCTTATCAAGATAAATAATTAGTTTCTTTGTTTTATTCTTTTATACCTCCTAAACACAACGTTTTGAACCCTTTCAAGCCTTAACCATATATCCATAAAATTTATAATCCATCTATAATTTACTTATAGTCCAACCTTCTACCTTAACTAGACCTGTTAACACTAACCGTTGACGATCAGCCTGACTACTGATGGTCGACTATCAAACTATACTGATAGTCACTCTGATCACTAATGATTGAATATCAAACTATCAATAATAAATCAAACTCTAATGCTTACCTTAACTATCAATGTTCACCCTAATTACTGATGATCATTGTGTGGACCCAACCTAGCCAAAACTAGTAAACACCAAATACCCACCAACCTTAACCAAAACCTGATTTTCTTGGCCTTATCTCCTCACAGACTATAAATAATAATTTGACCTTGACCTGAACATTTTTTTAAAATTTTAGCATTCACCTTAATTTTATTTTATTATAACACTCGCATTCATTTTAAAATTATTTATTTCTTTAGATCTAGTACTTTTTATGTTAGACAACATTACTTTTCAATGTTAACTTGGATCAAAAGGTGGATTGATAGCCTCCTAGATAGCTCAAACTTCTTAGATCTAGCTTGCTAGGCAATTCACCCAACCTAATTAACTAACCAACCCTTTTATAGTTCTCTCTTATTTCAAGGCATCTTCCCAAGCCAAAGAAGAGTATCTACAACTATCTAGATTATGGAGCACAAACCACATCCAGGTTCAACCAACCTCTACCCCTCTTTCAGTTTTACCTTTCTTATATAAACAAAAAAAAATTGGTATGAACAGTACCCTTCACCTTGTGTGAGAGTGGAATAGTAGATGGAGATCATATTGATAGTATAAGTGGATGATATAAGTTACAACCTATTGTGTAACTTGATAAACAAGCAAGGAATCATTGTCTTACATGTTATCTTTACACAGGTAGGAAGGATGGTGTGATAATTTCCTTTATTTTTATGTTAATTTTAAAATTATTTTATCTTAATTATAAAAGTAATGGAGATGAGATAAGTTGAGATTTTAAATACCAGTTATATCTACTGGGTAATGACTAGTGTAATTTTAGAATGTTTGGGTGAAAAAATTAGTCCATGTGCACTTATTTTTGGAAGTTTTGGTAATATCTCTTAAGATATTCATTTTGTAACTGCTTAGGGATTATTATTATTATTATTATTATTTTAATATGTTATTTTAGATACCCTTAGTTCATGGAAACCTAAGGGATGAGTGTTAAATAAATAACATAATTACTAAGAGATGGGAGTGGTTCCTAGTTAGTCTCACATTAACTCAGTAGTTACTGAGTTTGGACCCAACAAGGGGAACTTGTTGGATTCAAATTTATGGTTATAAGCATGTATACATGGGACTATATATTACCTAATTTAGTATACATTGGAATTATATTGTTTCCATTCTTATTCATCATAATACATGACTAAATATATGTGGAGTATTGATGGTATTGACTTGCACTCACTTCCCTTTGTGTGTTATTTGACATTTTTACTTGGGGATGAAGGAAAAATAATCTTTAGGAAAAAATATAGAGTTATAGAACTATTTTTAGTCACTTTTGGATTTTGTAATGATATCTAGTGTATTTTATGCTAGAATCAAAGGGGGAAAACTACTAATCATGTGTATTTATTATAAACAAATTTAAAAATAAAATAAAACATAAAGTTATTTAGGTAGCAAAATTTGAAAATTATATACTTGGTCCTACACATGTTTTGGACTAGAATGCATTATAGGTTTAGGATTTAGGGGTGATCACATTAGAACCAATCAAAATAATTGATACTCATAAGCCTAACTTACATAACAAAGAAGTATCATAATTCAAAGTCTAGTTGGACCAATAGTCTAAGGATAGTGCTACATGGGATGAATATGAGGAATTTTTGAGACTATTTCCTCATTTATTTAAATGAATTTTCTACTAAATATAATTAATTATTTCCTAAACTATTGATTGAAATAAAAATTCATTGAGATGATGACCTATTTTTTTATGGGGGAAGGATGCTACATCCCATCCCACTCTACAAAAACTACTTAGTCATAAGTATGTATTATGGAACTCATGATTTGTAGTTATGATTTTTTTTATGTTGATTTGGATGGTGAATGATTGATAGTCATAATGCTTATTTTTGTGATCAGATATATTGGAGGACATTTTCATATGTTTAT